>JAQQSY010000591.1:0-14983 GCA_028646535.1 Procyon lotor | reverse complement strand
TAAAAAAAAAAAAAAAGAACAAAAAAAAAAAAACATGCCTAGCTCCTGGGTCCAATCCCTGTAGCCAGGGAAAGCAGGCATTTGGGTTGGCCTGGCCCTGGGCATGGGCCTCCTTGAGCCACGGGGTGAAGAGTGGCTTATGTAATTGGCAGCGCCCCCCAGAACCACACTGATCAAGTGCTGAGAGCAGACTCATCTCCAAAGATAGGGTGCAGGGCGCCATAGCCAGACGTGGGGCAGGACGCAGGGCAAACACAGACGATGAACATCCATACCTCATTGCCGACTGAGTGATAGCAAGTACAAACATGCTCCAGGAGGCACAAGTGACCATGACACGAGGGCCTTGGATGCCTGGGATCTCAGCCAGCCTGATGCTGCCCACATGGTCCCAAACCCTGCCTTTCAGCCCCATCACCTACCTCCTCCTCCTTGTCGAAAGCCCCCCGGGCCCTGGCATACAGCTGCTGAAACAGGGCAAGGCGAAGACTGGCTCAGGTGATCTGAGTTGGTTTGGGGCTCTGGGAGAGCCTAGAAGCCCCAGCTGGGCATTAACCCAACAGAAAGTAGGGAGTCGTGAAGGTGCTTAGGAAGGAGACATGACATTACCTATATGCCTATAACCGTCATGTAATCAAATCTTTGAACGAGTCCTTGCCTCAGTCCCGGCTGGTGCTGCTGAGAGGAGCCGTATTATCATTTGCCCTTCCTTATTGTTGGTTTATCCACGGGACCCCGCAGGGGAGACACCCAGGACTGCAGGAGTGGACCCAGAGATGCGGAACTTCATCACCAGCTGGCTTCCAGCTTGGAAGTGACTGTGCTTGGAAATTCCAAGTGTCTTCTTCATTGCCCGTGTGAGGAGCAGCATAAATAATCCGTATTTGTGGATAAATAATAGTTATCACGAGCCCAGCCTTGTGCCGTAACAAAGCCAATCCAGCAGCAAGTATAGCCCACATGTGGCTCTTGAGCACATGAAATGTGGCCCCGCTGAATTGAGACGAGCCGTAGCACAAAATACACACCAGATTTCAAAAACCTCGGGCCAAATATATACATATGTATAATTTTTTATTGAAATGGTAATGTTTCTAGTGAGACAAATAACATTATTAAAATCAACGTCGCCTGTTTCCTTTTACATTTTGAGTGTGGCTATCGGGAAAGTTAAAGGTACTATATGGTTTGCATTATATTTCTATTGGACAGTCCTGTGCTAGAAGATTCTAGCTTTCTCTTTTTCATAGTCAAAGCAACCTATTGTATAAACAAAGAAGCTGAGGCTTGGGTAGGCTAGGGGACGGCAGTGCCACTAAGGGGACAGAGTTAAGTCCCCAGATTGGTCTGGTTCGAAGGTTGATCTTTTCTACTCTGCACCCAGCTGTCTGTGTGTAGCATCGGTCATGATGCTTTAGGCTGCAAGTAACAAAGTCCCAAACTCAATCTGGCTTAAAAACAAAAACAAAAAACAAAAAACCCACCATCATTGGGGCACCTGGGTGGCTCAGTCAATTAAGTGTCTGATTCTCTGTTTTGGCTCATGTCATGATCTCAAGATCCTGGGATCGAGTCCTGAGTTAGTCTTGGTGCTCAGCATTGAGTCTGCTTGTCCCTCCCTGTCTGCTCCTTCTCTCTCTCTCTCTCTCTCTCTCTGATAAATAAATAAAATCTTTTTTAAAATCAGCATTTATTGTCTTACACAAGCAACTCCCAGGTTGGATAAGAGACTTCAGGATATCATCCAGTCCTCAGTACTTTTCACGGTCCCCTCTGCCCCCTCTCCACAAGTTGATTTCATCCCAGGTTAGCCAGCTGTGGTCAATCACCATTACAGCTTGGCTCCAAATGATACGTGTTCTCACAAAAACAGAAACGTCTGCTTTTCCTCCCAGATATCTTTCTATAAGGGAGGAAAACTTTTCCCAGAAACTCCTTAAGACCTCATCCCTCAAGGCGTGGTCCACCTGCTGGCAACACCAGCATCTCCTGGGCTCGTAGGACATGCAGGATCTTGTGTCCCGATCCAGATGTGCTGAGTCAGACTCCACATCTTCACGGGATGTCCGGTAATTCCCGGGCACATTCCAGCTGGGGCAGCGCTGCTTCCTCTGAAATCTTATTGGTCATGGCTACATCATATGCAAATGCCTGTATTAGCCATTGAGAAGAGGAACAGAATTACCATACTGATTTAGAGCCATCATCATTCATATCCTGGGCTGGGCTGGAGAGACACCACCTGCCCTGAGCACAAAGGGGTGGACCCAGCTCCCCAGGAAGGCAGAGCTGTGTGAGTGTGTGGGTATGGTGTGGGGTGGTGAGAATGGATACACAATCACAAGGGCAACAATCCCTTGAAGGTCTGGTGTGAAGATTAAATGAGATAAAGAATACAAAGTAACTAATACATTTATCCATTATTTCACCCAACATTTTGTTTCAGTACCAGATTCCCTTGGCCCTTAGTTTACAGAGGTGTGCACAACTCTATCCTTACTCTTGTGAGTGAGTAAGGGGGAAGATGGGGAAGATGGGGGGAGAAGGAAAATAATAAAATAGGTAGCATAATTATAATTGTGAAAATTACTTAGAGGAAACAAACAGTGTTGAATACAGACCACTGTATTCGGGCAAAGATGTGCACTCTCGGCGGGCATGGGGGGACACATTTAAACAAAGACCTAGAGAGTAACAAGAAGCTTACCACTCCCTGAAATAGGGGGAGAGGGTAAGAAGGGAGTGATCTCTACAGACGGGGAACCATCATGTGCAAAAGTCCTGTGGTAGGAAGGATCTCGGCAAGTGTAAGAAGTGAATGGTCTCAGGCCTTATTTAGTGCATACATCCAGCTAGGTTGTCAGGACATCTGTTCTAACATCCTGAGCTTCTCTGATTCCACTTTTGACCCTTACAGCAGAGTAGGAACCAGGCACACTGTGTCTGATTTTATGAATCCTGAGCAGCAGGTGTCATGTGGCCCACTCAGGAGTTACTTCTGCTTGTCTCTGCTCCCCCTCCCACTAGAGGAAGGCTCTCTCCCCACCATGTGTATGTAGCCATGTCACAAGCACATTGCATCATACGGTACCTGTTGGTCTCCCGGTCTGTCTCCCACTGGGAGTCCCTTGATAATAAGAATGTTTATTTGCTTTCATTTGTATCCCCAGCACCTTGCAGGGTACCTGAGACTTGGTAGTTGTTTAGCACAAGTTTGCTGAGCGGATGGGTCCAGGCATGCATGGTAGATGGTGGATTAAGACTTATAGAAGCTTACTGCTCAATGCTGGAAGGGACTTCAAAGCTTACCTTAGCCCACACTATGCCTTTGCTTATCAACCCATTTTGCATATGAGAGAGGGTTGAGGGTTGAGTTGAGGGTTAGTGAGTTACAGAATGCTCCCATGCCCTGCAGGGTCAGGGAGTGGTGAAGGTGAGCAATACACCAAACTTGTTGACTTGTAATGGGCCCCTTGCCTCTGTGTTAGCCTCATGAAAGATCTAAAAATCTCTCCAACTCACTCTCTATGGGTGGAAAAGGGCCTCTGCCTCCTCTCAGGGATGAGATACAAAGCCAAGGCAAAGAGCAGATAAAACAAGCTCTCCAGAGAACTGATCATTCTGGTTACACGCAGTAGTAAGCTGCAGGGTCCAGTCGCAGGCTAGCCCATGCCCATGGCTGACAAGTTGGTGCCATTTGTAGAGGAGAGGCCTTGGGTCCTCCCCATGTGGGCTCCTCTGTGGGCTGGTGAGTGTCCTTACAACATGGCAGCTGGGTGGCACCTGGGTGGCTCAGTCATTGGGTGTCTGCCTTCAGCTCAGGTCATGATTCCAGGATCCTGGGATGGGGCTCCCTGCTCAGCAGGAAGCCTGTTTCTTCCTCTCCCACTCCCCCTGCTTGTATTCCCTCTCTCACTCTCTTTCTCTCTGTGTCAAATAAATAAAATCTTTAAAAACAAAACAAAACAAAAATAAACATGGCAGCTGGCTTCCCCCAGAACCGACAATCCAAGAGGAGAGAGCCAATGAAGACAACACTGCCTTGTGTCAGGCCTGGAAATCACATGCCTGTCATTTCACCTTCGAGTGTGGCCCACACTCAAGGGGAGGGCACCAGCCCCCCTCTGCAGGGAAAGAGTCAAAGAATTTGACAGATTTCCAAGATCAGCCATTGGCCTGTCCATCCCTAGCCTAGTGATGGTCAGCTGGTTACCAGCCATATTGGTAAACCAGATGCTCTTTCCTGGGTGCCCCTCACATGATCTCAATCTATGACAAGCCCTTTTGTCACAACTGATGATGCGTATTGTGTCAACAGTGCCTTCTACCAATGCTTGCAAAGTGGGACCTAAGGCTGAACACCCTTCTGGGCTATTCGCTTCTGGTTGGGACTAGGAGAGAGCTGGGAGAGAATGAAGCTCTTCATCAACCTTTGGAGCTCCCCCTCTCTCTCCCCCTCACTCATGACATTTCAGGCCAGGAGGTGGCTTTGCAGTGAAGCTGACTTCTCTGTCCTCATTTGTCTTTTGGAGGAGACAGAACTGGACCTGGCACTTCATCCAAAGAGCCCACATTTCCCAGGCTGCTTCTGGCATCATAATGCCTCCCTGAGCCACAGAGAACATTCACTGCTCTGTGGACCTTAAAAATCAGGGACAGTGTCAAGCTGGACCCCTTTTGAGCCACTCGAGGGAGGAACCAATGCAACTTCTCTGGAGGACAATTAGGCAATAGATTTCTGCAGGGTCCTCTGGCAGAGGTCCTCTGGCATCCTCTACACACATCCTCTGGCCCAGGATTCTCACCTCAAATAATCTATCCTACAATTATACCCCAACTTGTGAGACAGAATGTGTGGACAAGGAGAGAGAGAGCAGTATTGTTGCCAGTAGCAAGAGACTGGAAACAATCTAATTGTGCATTGATTGGCACATGGATAATGAAGCATCCACCCAACAGAATACCCTCTGGCTGTTAAAAAGAGAATAAAGTTCATTTTTGTATACTGAGTTGGAGAATCTTCAAGATACATTAAGTGAAATAAGCAAGATGAAAACAGTGCCCATCATTTGCTCTCTATCATTCATATAAGAAAAGAAAATAGGAATACTCTCCCTTTGTGCATAGTGCCTGAATAAGAAACCTGGAAGTACAGATTGAATAATAAGAAACTACCAATTTTTGTTGGCAAAACAAGCAGGTAACCGTGAACAATTTCATATGAGCCAACCCCATGGTAACAGTGATTGCTTCCAGGGAGGGCCGTTGGGTGACCCGAGAACAGAGATGGGGAAACGTCAGTGTAACTTTTCTGTACCTTTGAAATTTTGTACCACGCCCTATTTAATTTTTGTCACATTTAATTTTTAAAATAGACTATCAAAGTGTATTATTGAATTAACTGCTTCTAAAGATTGGGAATTCCCATACTTATCAAGTAGACAGCAGCAACATGATCCTGCAATTCTATAAAGGCAATTTTCTCTTGCCTATTTTTATTCAAAAAGGAAAAATAATTCATTATCTGAAATTATTTTAATTAAGGGGAAGAAATCTAGCTGAGCAGAGCTTTGTAACTGGAAGAGGAACCTGAAGGCTAAAGAAGCATGGGAAGTAAGCCTCTTAAAAAATACTCCAAATGGAGTGGGAATGTCAAAGTCCTTGTTCAAGTGCACCTGACCCTGACAGGTGTACCTTGCCATGGGTGGAGCCCCAGACTCTCAGCAGGTGGTCCCAGCAGCTGTGAAAGGGGTAGTCTTTCGGAGTGCATCTCTCAGGGTGCAGGAGGTGACGTACTGGGTGTCCAAATCTCTCTGGGGCTCAGAACTCGTGTTTACCTGGGCACGGCAGAGGATCCCTGAGTTTGCACTAGTCAGGCAGCCCCAGCTTGTAATGGGCTCACTAATACACAGCCTCCTTTTAGTTTATTAAATACCTAATTTTTTGAAAGCACAAACACTAAACTTCTACCCGTCCATGTCGGAAAATTTGAAATTGCCACTCTGAGTAGTTATGTGTATTTAGTTTAAAACTAATGTTAATAGCAGAGTATAAACAAAAGACCCAAGGGCACCCTCTGAATGAAACATGACACAATCTCTTTCTCCTAACGTGTTAAACATACTCTCATCAGAACGCTCTTCCCGATGGCTTCCGTCCCGGTCAGTGAGTGGGACACTCGGCGTGGGGGCAAATCACTACTGTGGAGTGGATGTCAGTATTTTGTAGCAAATATTTCAGTGCTTCCACCTTTGATCCAGCAATTTTGCTTGAAAGAATCTGTCCCACAGCAAAACTTGAGTGTGCGGATACTGATGTAGGTATGAACCAGGAGGGTCGTGCTGGCTTTGACTAGGATGGGGTCAAAATTGGAAGCAGCCCCAGATATCTCTTAACGAGAGGCTTGCTAAGGAAGTCCCGACACCTCCGTACTCAGGAATCCGATACAAAAGAGGGAAGCAGAATGGGGAACACGTGTCAGGATGCCCTGTGGCAGGGCTAAGGGAAAAAACGGCCCGAGAACCCACACGGCCACACTCATCCTGTCCAGTGGCTCTCAGCAGGGTGGTTTTGGCTCCCGGGAGGACATGTGACCATCTCTGCAGACGTTTTTACTTATTGCAACTAGGGGGTGGATGCTACTGCTAAGCAATCCACAATGCAAAGGACAGCCCACAGCACAGAGAAATGTTTGGCCCCAAATGTCAGCAGCACTATCTATGCCCATGGTACAATCCCTGACATGTCCTGAATTCTCTGTAGACGTTTGTGGAATGAATGACTCATTACTAAAACCAGTGTGTGTCCACAGGACACTCACCAAATGGTGAGCAGCATGAGAGGAGAAATAAGGAATAGGTGTGGGATACTTTTATGTCTTATTCCCTTTTGTATTGTTAGCTTTTTTTAAAAAGGTCACTTTTATAATGAAAAAGAAAGGAAAAAAGAAGAAAAAAGGAGGGAATGAAGGCACAGAGGCAGGGAGCGAGGGAAGGAGAGAGTTATGTCTGTAGTTCTGTCTGGTTTCTTGGCTCTGTGGTGGGCCAGGCCTAGTCAGGGTGTGGGTTTTACTGGATGATTGAGAATATTAAATCAGTTCCTCCGTTTAACACCCTGTAGACAGCATAGGAGGTAGAAGGTGTTCAGTACATGCCATTATTGAAAAGGAACCCTGAAATACCATTTTGATTTTTTTTCCAGAATATTCTCTAGGCCTTTGGATGGTAGCTCAGGTTCAGGGTGGGCCTTGGGCATCTCCTGTGATGACTCCAGGAGGAGAGTTTGCCCAGGCGTATTTTGTGGGCCAGGGAAACTGTAGGATCCCAGTGGCTGAGTGGCAGCCTTGCATTGGGCTGTCCATCATCTCTCCTGGAGCGGGGCCAGGTGAGAGAAGCCTCAAGCCCCCTCTTTCTCTGGTTCTGCCTTGCCCATCTGCCCCTCGGGCCTGCACGGGGTTAATGGAGCATAAATGCACTTGTGAGCGAGCAGAGGACCGTGGCTCCCCCCCAGCACACTCCAGGCCCAGACATCAGGAGACCCGAACCCACATTTTCCCTGCTCTGATCGCAGATGCTGACCTAAGTCCAGGAACCCCAGTGGCTGAAAAGGCGTTTTTTACCGGAGCAGCGTTGTCCTGGGAGACGGAAAACTTTCTAATCAATGCAAAAGGCAGACAGACAACAGGGCTCCACCAGAAGCCCATTACCCACTCCCCCCTACATGTAAGCCCTATTTAGCAGCAAATCCTTAAGCCAGCGCTTGTAAAAAGCAGCTTGTTTGGGACTGACCTTCCCATTCATGTAACGTGATATTGCACGCTTGGCCGACCCCGGCAAGGAGCTAAACATATGTCGTCAGCTGGGCGCTGCTGCCCCTCTATTAAGATGGTTCTGGAAGCATATGTGGGAAAGGGCCTGCCCTGGAGACCCGAGGGGAAAGGCAGGACACAGGCAATTAGAGGGAGCCCGCCCTGACCCCAAAGCCGGGCTGCAAAGAGGAAGTTCAGGGCTGCATCTCATAGGCATGGCAACAATTAAGGTCAACAAATAATCGTGGAAAAGGAAACTTCAGCAAATAGGACCCTGGTTAAATGACCCAGTAAACACCCAGCCCCTACACCCCCTCCCCCCAGCCTGCCCTGTGCAAGGGCTGTATCTGGGCTTCACATAGACCCGCGTCTCCCCCTCTTTTTTGGATAATGACTTCCCTTTGCAATTTCCCGGAGGAAGCCGTTGAAATGATCTTCCAGTGATAAAGTAAGCGGGGTGATTCTTAATTTTTAGTCTGAAGTCTTTTTCCCCCTTCCAGTCCGATCTCCTAATTAACTTGGGTCTGCAGCCCCATGCAGAGAGTAAGTGCCAAAGGGAGGGTGAAATTCAAGCTGAGAGGGCTTGTCTTATGGGGAATGGGATGGGCCAGCCCTGGGCTGTCTGCGGGAGGGATGGGAGCCATCCAGCTCTGAGGATGAGCGTGGCCCTGGGCTGGGGGGGGGGGGCGGTAAGCCTCCCATTTCCTCTCTCTGTGCTCCTCCAAAAGACACTGATGCTACTACTTACCAAGCACTTTCTAGAAATTCTTGACGCTCACTGTCCAACCCGGTAGCCACCAGCCCCTCGTGGCCATGGAGCCCTTGACATTGGGCTTGTGTGACAGGGGACCGGAATTTCTGATTTGACTTAATTTTGATGAACTTAAATATGAAAACCACCAATTCCTTGGAAGGCTTTAAGTATGTTTGGAACTACTCAGGTTTGTGACTCTGCTTTCTCAACAGTAAATTTTTAAAAATCTAAATAGCGATTAGGTATTTTTATTGAAAATCTAGTGCCTGAATGGAGATGTGCTCTAAGTGCAGAAAAACACAGCGGATTTTAGACTCAGTAAGAAAAAAAGAAAAACATCCAGCTATAGAATTTTATATTATTTCTATAACAACAAGAATATACTTAACGCCACTTATCCACTCAAAGAGTAGAGATTGTAAATTTAATGTTATAATTCTTCTACCACAGTAAAAACAATTTTTTTTTACTTTTTTTTTTTTACATGTTACTAAAAAAAATTCTTTCTACTTTTTACTATAAAATGTGAAATTATCTCTGCGGCTCAAATTACATTTCTGTTGGGTGGCGCTGCATATACACGATCTCCTTTACTCTGTGGACAGTCCCAACAGGAAGGGACGGCATCCGTCCCCTGAAAGACCCCCGCCTCACCTACGTGGAAGGAAGAGGTAAAATGGCTTCTATTGATAGGCTTTCGACAACAAGAGTCAAGGAAGTATTTTGAAACAGACCCGGAGGTCTGGGCTGCTAAGAGGCTCTCTTCCACCAAACCTTTCTGCTTCCTGATCTGGGGGAGGGACATCTGGAGATAAGACAGCTCAGCTGTGGGCTCGGGTACAGTGCACGAGACCTGCCTAACAGTCACCTACGTGCTTAATAAAACTAGGCTCTTCTTCAGCAGCCCCATGTCTGAGGGTGTCTCCACCCCAATCACCCTCCTTCCTCCTCCACACTGAACCTGTAACTCAAATACAGAGCTCCAGCTCGAAAGGAGAAAATTCTCTCCTCCCCAGGTGTCTTTTGCAAAGCCATCTAAAGATACCGGAAAGGTGGGGGGTTATTGCCTCCTTCTTCAGAACTTTCCAGGCCTCCGTGAATGCAGAACTGCAGGACCCAGGGAAGCAGTTTCGATCCCGGGCTTTACAGGTGGAGAAAGCTGGGTTTATATCTTTCCTTCTTGTCCCTGCCACGTCTACCTACGTGACCCTCCTCCAGCCTCCTGATCTCTCCAAGCTCAATTCTTCATCCGTAAAATGGGGACAATAAGAAGAGTCACTTCAACAGGGTGCGAGGGAAAAGATAAAGTGTTTGAGCAACCCCAGCCCCTGGACGGCAGCCTGGGTCTGCAGGCTGGTCCGCCGGGCGCCTGGGGTGGGGGCAGGGACAGGACCAGGGTCCCTCGGTCAGGGCGGACGAGACCCACTGTTTGTCAAGCCACAGTGAGCAAGTGCTCGTGCCCCAGAAACCGCCCTCACTCGTCCCCTTCACTTCATTCCAGCTGTCCCAAGTCAGTAGTCGGCTCGGGGGAAAGGCGGGAGAGCCGGTGACAGAGGTGGCCTCCGCCGGCTGTCTTGACCTGCTGTTTAGCAAACTCCCGAGCCCACCGAGGTAGCCCCTGGGTATCGGGACGGGGCCACAAGACACGTGGAGGGCTGGGCTGCTGGGCTTCTGTGTGGCCCAGGGTGAAACTCGGCCCCCGGTGACAGTAACACACTGTGACAGCTGTCACCACTTTTCCTGGGTCATTGCGCTGTGAAGACCCTGAGCACGGGGCGTCCACCGGGGATGGGAACAGAAGATGCCAAGGGTGCACGGGCATGCTTGATTGTGACAGCCATTCGTTTCACTCCTCCAGGGCCCCCCCAGAGGGCCAGGTGCTGGCCGGGGCTTCAAGAACTTCCGGGAACAACCCGGATGGGCTCCCTGCCCTCCAGGGTCGTACGTTCCTCCCGCAGGACACCGCGAACGTGCAGACTTGACCAAGCTCATTTTGGATGGTGACAAGTACTGGAGGAAACAAGCAGGACAGAGTTGGGGCAGCCGTGAGGCAGGCCGATTTTAACTAGGGTGTTCTCCCAGGGCTCCTCAGGTGGCCCCGAAGTCTGGGGTCAGAAAGCAACCAAGTGAAAAGCCAGCCCTGACGCCTAAAGAAGGGCTAGAGGACCCAGGGAGAGAGCCATCCTGGCAACGAGATGGAGGCGTTGGAGGGTCTGGGTGGGGGTTTCACAGCCGCAGAACGTGTTCCAGGAAGCCCTAAGGATTAGGGTCCATCTGCTCTAGGCGATTCCCATTCTCATCTAATAAGCGATGGCATGAGTACAAAGAAGTCCCACAGAGCTCTGAAAGTTCCCAGGATGGCCACATCGATACCTTTTGTTTTAAAGGTATCATTCATATTTTATTCCCTCTGGGGTTTTTGCTCAGTTTTTGGATGTCCCTGCTTTCGTGTGGCCTTCAACGCATGCGCAAGGACAGGCACCCGTGCGAGGGGCGCAGCCAGGGTCCCTAGCTGTGTGGCACACAGACGTGGGCTTCACACCAGAGAGGCCCTCCAGCCCAGCCACAGGTGGGACAGGCGATGACCCGAACGGGCTGCGACGTCATCTGTGAGCATGAGACCTGTAGGAGGCGATTCCTAGCCCAGACAAGGTGAATAGGGCTCTCCTGGCTAGACGTACGGTCCCCCACGGGTGGGAGAGGGGCGGTGGCCATGACTGACAATCGAGATGTAGGGCAGTGGCCCCCGTGCCAACTTATTCACAACACCTGTCATCACGCGCTGTCAGCCAAGCACTCTGTTATGATTTAATTTATGCCTCGCGTGTCATAAGCCAGCACAGCCTGTTTCTATGCTATCACGTGGACTCCATTGCTGATGAGACGCACCCCTCTTGACAGATGTTGGGGTTGACTGTCGGGAAGGCCCCTCCAAGCCTGTAGCCCGAGATGGAGGGCTACCCGTGGGTAAGCAGCCCTCAGGTCTGGGATGCTCCCCATGCCCCTGGTCGTTGCGTGAGGCAGGAAGCCGATGACAGACGCCCTCCCAGCCCGGAGAGCTCCCAGGGCCCCCTAAATGTCTCAGCCATCTGAATATGAAATTCTGCCTTGTGCTTAGGGCCAGATTCTCACCCACGTCGCAACCTCGTGTGGCGCTTGTAAACCATCCCACGCTCGTCTGCGAGGAGCTGTCAGTGCATAATTGATCTTTTGAAGAACGCCAGCCGATGGGAGGGGACGGCTAACTGTGACGGCCTGGGCTCGCATGAGAAATGTGAAACAAGTGACGGTCCTTCCTTCTGAGTCCACTTCCATATGGGAAGGGTTTTACGATTCTAAATGAAGCTCAGATCTTCTACATTTGAATTCATTTTCTTTTCCCAAGGAACCAATTTCCCACTTTACAAAAGGGTGGAGGGTTTTTTCGGTTTGGGCTTGGATTCAATGATGGCATCGAAAGGACAGCAGCTAGCTGTCACCTCACCTTCCAAGAGCTGTAAGTAGGTGCGCTTAGTTCCCTCAGAATATACGAGGAGTTCACAAATGGAAAGAGAGGGGCGCCTGGAAAATTATCAACTTGCCTGGTGCCCCAAATCACTGTACCTGATGACCGTGTGGCTGCCCTGACAAATCACTAGAAATTTAGGGGCTTAAAACAACACCGATTTATTCTGTTACAGTTCTGGAAGGCAGAAGTCCAAAGCATGTCTCACTGGGCTGTATATCATTCAGGTGATGGCAGAGCTGTGTTTCTTCCCGAGACTCTGGAAAAGAATCCATTTCATTGCCTTTTCCAGCTCCTAGAGGTCTCCCACTTCCCTTGGATGGGGGTGCCTTCCTCCAACGTCAACGCCAACAACGCTGCAGCTTCCTGATCATTATTGTGTAATCGAATGATGTGACTCTTCAGCCTCTCTCTTCCACATCTCAGGACCCTTGTGTGGTCACCAGGCCCACCAGACGATCCAGGAGCATCTCTCTTCAAGTCAGCTGATTAACCGCCTTCTTCCCGGCTGCAACTTTAATCTCCCTTTGCCGTGTAAAGGGGAAACACGCAGGTGTGCCCAGGCCACACAGCCAGGGAGCGTGCAGGCGAGGCAGGACCCAACTGGTGCCCCTGCACCTGTTCATTCTCTCCCCACCGTGCTGCCCTTTGGACCTGCCGCACAGACTGAGAAGACATCAGTGAACAGATTGTCCCTGGCAGCGGACAGCAAGGTTGAGCATCCGATACTCATGAACGCCTGCTCTTTTAAGGAAAAAGGGGGTGAGATTCCTGAGCAGGAGCACTGGCCTGAAAAACAGACCCAACCTTCCTGGCTGTCCCAAGTCCTCCACGAATGGGTTTGCCTTTGCTTTCTCTTTCTCAGCAGAATGCGACTTGGGGAGCTCCTGTTTCCAATTATCGGTGGACAGTCCAACCGCCAAGGCTCGTCTGTGTCAGTTTCAGACAGGTTATAATTTTTGAACAAGACCATTTGCCACCAGTGTGTCATCAAGAGACATCACCAGAAAGCTGCGTGAAGCAGACGAGTGGATTCTTTTATTTCAAAGAATGCTCTTCAGAACTACGCAGAATGCCTTTCAGTGTCAAGAGAGTGTTTTCCATTGCAGACTTAAGCAGCTCTTGCTTCCTTCCTCCGGCTCCTTGTCCTCCTCCTTCTGCCTCCTCCTTTTTCTTTTGTCTTTTTTCTTTTTGGTCAGTCTGAAGTCATTCTTTGGAAACAAAAACTGCCCTTTGTTGGAGCGCAAGCTGGTTGTAGGGAAAGATGGGGATCTTCTCTCTGCACCCAGCACCCCTTCCACGTGGCACTGAACCCACATCCAGACAAGCTCCAAGTCTTGGCTCTGGGCAGAAGGGGAGAGCAGCTGTGAAGGTGGGATTACATGGCTGGAAGGCCACGCTCATGAGGTCATCGCTCCCTTCCTCTGTGTGGGGAGGAAACACCGCCCATCTTGTCACTTGCAACATACAAAAAGGAAATGATCAGGTACTTCGGGGACATCTTTTAAAGATCACGTGATGCCGTAAGAGGAAGAAGATGCCAGGCGAGAGGTTTTAGAGCCTGGATGTAGGGTCAGCGAGACCTGGTTCAACGCCAGACTCTGCAAGCCATGCCTCTGGAGACCTCACTCTTCTTTTCTGTAAAATGGGGACAATAAATGGTCCCTGCCTCCGGGGTCTTTAGGAATATTAAATCAGATGATGTGCCTGAAGAGCTTTGTCCATGGCCAGCAGTCAGCCATAACTTTTATTAATATTCTCATTAAGATTCTCTAGATTTAAACATTAACCCCCTTTTAGGGTTTAATGTTTAAATCTAGAGAACATGGTCCTTTTTCTTTCTCAACAGCCCAGTTTACTTAGATGCCAAGTACACAGCTATTAGGTTTTTGCCGTTTATGCAATTTCACAAACCACACTCTGTGATTTAGAAAGTGATGACAATCCATCGAGTTGCGGAATCCAGGAGACTGGTGGACTCCTGTGGAGGGGTGGGGGGCCGCGGGAAGAGATTTGGTCCATTCCGTCGCTTGGCTGGAAAAGTCACTTTCTCTCCTCGGAGGGCTCACAAGTGGCCCACTCGGAGCCTCCAGGTCGACCTTCTCTCTCCCTCCGCGATCCCAACAGAGAGATTCTGATTGGCCCAGCTTGGGTCAGGTGCCCGCCTCTAGACCAATCAAATGTGTCCAGTCAGGTGCGCGCCGCAGAAGCAGGGCTCCCAGGGACCTGGCTGGACCCCCGCCCAGAGGACGTGGCCGGGGCAGGCCGGACCCCTTCTCCTGGGCTCGGCTGCGTGGCGCCCCAAGCCTGGACTGGAACCTTGCACATTTCAAATGCCCTGTCCTGCTAGTCCCCGGCACTTGCAAAGTGTCTGAGATTCTATTTTCTTCACACCTGGATGATAGGCTGATAATCCCATTGTTTGCACCTATCTTTTGCCGCCCTGGGAAGCAGATGCCCTCCTTATAAAAGCACATTCCGAAAAGCGAAACTGAGATTTGGGGAGGGGAAGAGAGTCGCCGTGTGTCACATGCAATTTTAGAAGTGCCCCCAGGGTCCAAGCCGGGTAGGAGATGTCCCAGTGCTAATTCCCCCCCGTGGCAGGGACACGTCTGCTTTGTCCCCCCTGCCCCGGGGTACGGAGCAGTGCTGGGCGAATAGGAGGTGCTCCACAAATCCCTGATGAGTGAATCGATGTGTCTCAGTATTTTCCCTCAGCCGTCATGTCCGATAAAGCAGCAACCCCTCCAAATGTTCTGCTCAAAAAAGACATTTCTCCGATCCGCCCCTCCCCCTACTTCTCCTGGTTCTGTGCCTTACTCTGGCCAAATGGCCTCTTGTCTGCAGGACCGCTCACCTCCAAACTGGTCTTTCTGCGTCCACTCTTGTCTCCTCAATCAGGGCCAATCAGGTGTGG
>JAQQSY010000590.1:0-14983 GCA_028646535.1 Procyon lotor | reverse complement strand
ATGGGTTCAAACTTTAACCACCGTCAACCTGATACAGACTGCTACATGCAAGAGAGGTTATATACAAACCTAATAGTACCAATATACCAAAAACCACTAATAGGGCACCTGGGTGGCTCAGTCGGTTAAGTGTCTGCCTTCAACTCAGGTCATGATCTTGGGGGTCTTGGGATCGAACCCCATGTTGGGCTCCCTGCTCAGTGGGGAGTCTGCTTCTCCCTCTCCCTCTGCCCCTCCCCCCTGCTCATGATCTCTCTCTCTCTCACTCTCTCTCTAATTAATTAATCAATTAGTTAAATTTTTAATAAATATGCAAAGAATAAAGAGAAAGAAATCCAAACATATCACTAAGGAAAATCAGCAAAACATGAAAGAAAGAAAGACAAAAACGGATCAGAGAAAAATCTTCAGAAACAACCAGAAACCAAAAGTTGTATTGAATGTGGATTTGGCTGACATTTATGACACAGAGACCAGCTGAGATTTTGACATTGCACTCGCGATTGCATTAGCACATTTGGAGATTCTCTACATCTGTGGCCTTTATCCAGCCTTCCAAGACCAATCCAAGTTGGACTCCGATCGTTCCTGCCAACATTTGTCTAGGGAACTCTCCCTTTTCCTGCAGCAGCCTGTGCTTGCTGTCCACACAACAAAATTAAATCACTATCACATACAATCCTGCTTTTTGTCTATTTCACACCTTCCCATATCCTCATCATTTCTTCATTGTCTGATTACAGCACATGTTCTTTCTGGGCACATTCTCCAGTTCTTTTTCACAGTCTGAGATGAACCAAGCATGATGTCGTTAGTCTGTGGGCTGGTACTAAGAGCCAAGGGAAATCTGTACTAGTTTGAGCTGTTACTCAGAGAGACTGGATGTAAATTCACTGAAAGTGGAAATTAGGAATCAGACCCAAGAGAAAGTCAAGTCTGAGACCGGAAGCTCAATATCCAGATTGAGTTGTTGAGAAACCATCATCAGAAATGAGGCAGGAAGCCAGAAGCCAAGGAGAGGAAGAATGGAGGTTGGCAAGAAAGAGCAGTAGGATTTGCTGCATAGACCTCAATAAACCAACGATAACAAGACTCGGATACTCGTATTGGGATACATGGCATGGAGGAAGTTTGCCAATTGAAAATACAGGATTGGGCCAGACTTATGTTCTTATTACGTTCTGTTTGTCTGGAAGGGGAGATGATGACATAAGCCATCTCTGTGCAATGTAGTCTTCTATGGCAGTGGTAAACACGAGTGTGCTATGGGATCACAGAGAAAGAGCCATCAGAGGGGCCTTGGTAGAGATGATGCAGCTTAGACTCAGCTTTATTTTTTTATTTGTTTTATTTATTTATTTTGTGAGAAAGAGAGCTTGCACACTTACATGAGTGGGGGCGAGCAGAGGGAGAGAGAGAGAATCTTAAGCAGAGTCCATGCCCAGCACAGAGCTCAACTCAGGGCTCCATGCAAGGCTGGATCTCACAACCTTGATATCATGATCTAAGCCTAAATCAAGATTCAAACACTTAACTGACTGAGCCACCCAGGTGCCCCTTAGACTCATTTTAAAGGAAAGCTAAGGGCACCTGGGTGGCTCAGTTGGTTAAACATCTGCCTTCAGCTCCCGTCATGATCTCAGGGTCCTGGGATCGAGTCCCACCTAGGGCTCTCTGCTCTGTGGGGGAATCTGCTTCACTCTTTCACTCACCCTTTCCCTCTCTCAAATAAATAAATCTTTTAAAAATAAAAAAAATAATAAAGGAAAGCTAAGGGAGAAACAGGAGGAAAGGCATTCTAGGAAGAGGAACAGCATATGCAAAGACCACTACCATTCTTTCTAAAGGAAGTTCAAAACGATCAGCATGATAGAAGTTTTGGAGGAAATAAACTTTGAAATATGGTTGAGATTTAGAACACGTAGGCTAAAAGTTCAAGCAGAAAAATAGGGGCAGGAGTAAGATGAGCTTGATTAACCAACACCCGAAATAAGACTGGCATCAGGGTAAGATTCTGAATGCTAAAATGGGAAGCCTTGGGCGCCTGGGTGGCTCAGTCGTTAAGCGTCTGCCTTTGGCTCGGGTCATGATCCCAGGGTCCTGGGATCGAGCCCCACATCGGGCTCCCTGCTCGGCAGGAAGCCTGCTTCTCCCGCTACCACTCCCTCTGCTTGTGTTCCCTCTCTCACTGTGTTTCCCTCTGTCAAATAAATAATACAAATCTTCAAAAAAATAAATTAATTAAAATAAAATAAAATAAAATAAATAAAATAAAATAAAATAAAATGGGAAGCCTAAGGGGCGCCTGGGTGATTCAGTCAGTTAAGTGTTGGCCTTCGGCTCAGGTCATGATCCCAGCGACCTTGGACTGGAGCCCCACATCAGGGTCCCTGCTCAGTGGGGAGCTTGCTTCTCCTCCTCCCTCTCTCCCTGCTTGTACTTTCTCTCTCTCTCTCTGTCAGATAAGTAAATAAAATCTTAAAAAAAAAAAAATGGGAAGCCTGACTAGAAGCAAAAAGAACCCACTGAATGAAAGAAGCTCGTAGCGTGCAGGAAAATTGCCAAGTGAGCACATACACTGTGGACATGCTGTCAGCAAAGAGGCCAACTAACAAGTCAGTCCCCAGTCACTGGCCAGAGCAGGAACTGTGGAAAAGAAAAAAAAAAAAAAAAATCAAAGGCAATTTGTCAAAACAACAACAGCAGGACCTAGAAAGAGTTTGCAAAAAGGAAGAGTAAAAAAGTCAATAAAACCAGGCATCCTCACTGAGCTCCTAGGAGAATCAAATACAACTGCTCTGGAAGGGAGAGAAGCACAAGGGGTCCCGATATCTTCCAAACAGAGGGGATGAGAGATCTGAAGAGGAAATTACAGGTCTTCCCCGATCTAGAATTCCAGGGTAGGCTGCCCCCAGACAATCAGTGATGAGTCCCATGGCCTCTAGGGTCATCTGCTCTCTTGGTCAGCTGCTTATAATATCATTAGAAAGGATATCATCACTACATTATCTAATTATTAGAAATGCAAGAGACAGAAGAGGCTGGTGCTAGAACCCACATTTTGAAACCCCAGACTGGTTCAAATACCAGCCTTGGAAGCATTAGCCGTGTGACTTGATCATGTGTCAATCTCCCCCTGATAAAATAGAGACAAGACCGACACATGGGGTTGGCGCGAAAAGGAGCCAACATGGGGAGTTTCAGACAACTGATACTGGCCCTGCCTGCCCTGGGGGGGCGGGGAGGATTCTGGGCAAGACTAGGGCCAAGGAACCAGAACAGAAACACTATGCCAGTGAGGATGTGCAAGCCAAGCAGGTAGCCAGAGTCTGCCTTAGATCTCAGGGGACGCTCGTACGTGTTGAGTCTTTCAGGCACAAGTAAAGCTTTCTGTGGGGCTAATTTTGATAAGGGTGATCTACAAACAGCAGGGAAGTTCTACAAGAAACCATATGGAGGACATGGAGAGTGCTTCAGAGAAATCTTAGAGGCCACAATTAGGCTGGGTGGATTTTATTTGCTTTTCCTGGCGGAAAATAACACTAAAATCAAATGAGTGTGACAGACACATGGAAGCATCTATTTTATAGATGAGTTAATATATGATTAGGATTCCTTATTTAGAACACATCTACTTTGTGTCCTCATAATGAAAACAGTATTTGCCTTACTTTGAATGACTTTCTTCAAATATCAATGTACCGTGAAGTTACTCTTGTCCCTCAAAAGGAAAATTTAAGAGCACGTCACCTATCAATGACTTGAAAATCCAGGCAGAGGCCCTAAGCAAATCCCCACTGCTCTAACTGACACCTCTCATTTATCCACTTAGCAATTATCTACCGTAAGATCTCTTCAAAGTCCCGTCCCAAACTTCTGGGCTGTATTCTGCCACCATGAGTTTATGCACCATTGAGAAATACTAACATACTTAACACACTTAACAAAACCTAATTTTCCTTAAAATCAGGTGCTGTCTTCCAAAGCCAAATTGAAATCATTGTTTAATGCCTATTTTTCTGATGACTTTGTCCCACCACGAGCCCACCCATGAGAGCAACTGGGTCACATGTTTTATTCACAAAGGTATCGACAGTCCTTGAGAGAGTACATGATATACAGGGGACACACAACAAATATTTGAGTGAATGAATGAATACATTTTTGAATGAGAAGAAAATTCAGTGTCAGAGTGAAATCAGCAAGAAATTGCTAACGTGTCTCGGTTAGAGTTTCTTGGAGAAATTCCTTTCTTCTCGGGACCTGGGATGTGCCTACACACACAGCCAAGTAAAACCTATTGTGAAATGAGACTTTTTTTTTAGGTCATCAGGCTGTTCCATAAGGTATTTAAAACCCTAGGCCTTTAGCGATAAAGCCTGATGATGCAAGTTGATTATAATATGACAGTCGGATTCAGGCACCAGTGATATGCTTGAAATGTAACCATGTGGTTGGTTTGTAAAGGATTTGTTGATGATATGTGAAATAACTGGTTGCCCCTGATACGATAAGGCCACCAGCCCCTGTGATCTAGCCTTCTTGATGAGAATGAGGATTACGTGCAGCTGGTTCCATTAGGGACCCTCTGGCTGTCTTCCTACCAGAGCCTAAGGCAATAATACAAGTAGCCATAGTCGCACCTGTCAGGACTGGCTCCTAGAAGTGCCATATCTCCTTCCATTGGGTAATAAAGGACTCTACTTTCTCCAGGACCAATGAGCTCTACATATGCTACTTTAGCCTGTCCCCAGCTATTATCTAGAATGAAAAGAAACTACAGCCCTTAACTCTTTTAAATATCCTCAACACCTCCCCACCATTTTCCCCATGATTCTTAAGAAAGCAGATTTGTCTTATTTAAGAGCGTATGTCTCTATGCAAAACCTATTCTCTTGGGGGGGGGGGGAAATTGCTTCACTTCTGCTTCTGGAACTAGAAATCAGTCTTTCACTGAACAAATATACAAAGGGATAGAGTCACAGTTGCCTTACCCTCAAAATACCATCAACAAATATTTACTGAGGATAAGACCCTGGGCTAGCTGCCATGAAGGAAGAAGGATGGACTATGAGAGCTTCTTCTACAGATCTCAAAAGATGTAGACTTGTCATCGAAGCCTCATCTAGCCCATTCTTCATGCCCACCAGATAAATGTTGGAACCCAGAACAAGTTCATGATAGAAAATGGAAGTAAGACTTTAAGACTGACAGGCAGATAAATCCTAAGAAATCATAATAAAACCTTAAAACCAAAAAAAAGGAAAGATGAATCTAGCCCGCAGGAAAGTGGAGACAGGAGGAAATTATGAGCAGGCTGGGGACTCACCCTCAAGTCCAGGTGAGTCGGGAGACATGGGTCTCTCCCAAACACAGCTTGTGTTTGGTGGAGAATATTTTGGGTGGGATGCCAGGGAGTATCATTTAAATTAAGCTTCATCTTCTGGAACTTTCCGAACCTCTCACCCTCTTCATTTCCCATTCTCTAGCCCCAACAGGGAGAGTATCTTTTAATGGAATGAGATATTGAAGTTATGCAAAGTCATCAGTGAAAACAGGAGGCTTTGTCTTATAGGAGCTCCCCTCTGAAAATGTGGGAGGGCTGAGCCTGAGCACAGATGTTGCCTTGCTCTGGCATAAGCTACAGCCACCATGGTCACCACCAGAATGGACATAAGGCCCTGGGATAGAAAAATGTGTGGAGTAAAAAGAGGAAGGAATTTTACAGGGAAAAAAAAGACTCCAACTTTTGTCTGAGGCAACTTCATGGGAAAAACAATGAATGCTTTATCCTCAAGTGTGCTCTAGATCAGGGGTTGGCAAAACTGTGGCTCATAACCAGTTTTTGTCAATAAAGTTTTATTAGAACACAGCTATGATCAGTTTTTATGTATCATATACGACTCCTTTCGTGTTACAGGAAGACTGAGTAGTTGTGCTCGAGACCATATGGCCCAAAAAGCCAAATATATTTACTAACTGGCCCTTAACAGAGAAAGTTTGTTGACCTCTAGTGTCAAACGTGAAAAAGTTTGTACCTTTTGTAGGAAAAGTAAGATTATTCCAGCATCCTCTGGCTTTTTCCTTACTGCTTTTCCCCCCTTTTTGAAACTGCTTATATCTTGCCTGAGCTCTCTTCATTTCCATCAGGCCTAGGGATGGCCGGCTGTGCACTCCTGGAACTACACCCACCTGCAAGGATGGGTGACATAAAGGAGAAATTCCACACTTTCTTCAGAAATGAAACAGAGTGTGAACATATTTTAAGAAAAGTGGCCAACAGTCAACTCTTCTGTCAACACTGAGAGTTTATCCTTTTCTCCAATATGCTGTGCATTCCCTTAATAATCACAATAATCTGCACAATGTCTCTGAATGATGGGGGTTTTTTAATTGAGATAAAAATAGCCAACATTTATTGAGCTCTTACTGGATGCCAGTAACCATCTGATGAGCTTTATATGAACTATCCCAGTGGGTGCTCATGGAGGCTCTAAGGTCTCCCAGCATTACCATTTTCCAGATGGGCAAACTGAGCAACTGCCCCAAGGTGAGAAACACAAACTACTCCTGAGCCACACCCTTGACCACCATATTATACTACTTGCCTCAGAAACACGTGAAGATGAACTTAACTAGAAATTTAAATAAAAAAATAAATTTTCATTAGACATTCACCGTTTAAGCATCTATCAAATGTTAACTGGGAAGGACAATATTAAGTTTTGTCTATATCAATCTACGACTTTTCAGATAAGTACCTTCTCTGAGACTTTTTAAAAAGTGTAATTTTGGTAATTTTTATTCACTTCGGACTTTGACTTCTTTTCTAGATTGGGAAACATTTTGGAGTCATTCTCAGCAAATTCATGAATATAAGACTATCACAAACAAATGACTTTTTCATAACATCTTCAAAATAGACAGTGAAAGAAAGCAAAGCAATTATAATTTTTTCTACCTTTTACTTAACTGTATTTGTTAAGAAACTTGCAGAAACTTTGGAGCTCCCAGGAATAATCTCAGCGTTAGCAACCTTCTAATTCTTGCTATTTAAGTTCTGCCGATTCATCCAGGGTCTTCAAACAGCAAGTCCTTCTTTGTTTATGGACACAGGAAATCAGCTAAAAGTATAATTCATTCATGAGAATTAGATTAATGACTTTGGAAGGAACATTTTTTAAGATACCTAAAACATCAGAGGAATCACCTCTGCTTCTGCCCCAAGTTCTCCTCCAGAGAAATCAAATCTGAAGGATTCCAATAATTCCACCAGAGAATTTCCCCCCAATTTTAACCAGTAACAGAAGGTCTAGATACTATATGGTGGATTCTTTTATACCTATGCTTGGTTTTACAACAGATACAGTTTGAAAAAGAGTTTTATAAAAACATGAACTTCTGGTTTCTGGTCCAGTACATAAGAAACTCGAAAGTCTTCACTCTGTCCTAACAATGGGTAAAAAAAAAAAAAAAAAAAAAAAGGAACAAATTGAAAAATCAATCACTATGCTTAGATCTGCCAGGGGAGTGAGGACACAGGGCAACCTGCTACCCTTAAAATTGGAGAGACAGGCAAATACTGAGAACCTCCACTTATCAAAGCAGAAACTACCATGGAAACCAGGGCCAGAGTAGGAAAATTAGAACAGTAATTGAAGAATTTCAGGAGGTTGGGGCGCCTGGGTGGCGCAGTCGTTAAGTGCCTGCCTTCGGCCTAGGTCATGATCCCGGAGTCCTGGGATCGAGCCCCGCATTGGGCTCCTTGCTCGGTGGGAAGCCTGCTTCTCCCGCTACCATTCCCTCTGCTTGTGTTCCCTCTCTCGCTGTGTTTCTCGCTGTCAAATAAATAAAATCTTTAAAAAAAAAAAAAAAAAAAGAATTTCAGGAGGTTCAGTATGGACAATGCTAAGAGATAAAATTCTGCAAGGACTCAATCTTGGGATACCCACACTTTTGTGAGTTTTACCTCCAGGAGCTCTAGGAGGTCCTCATGGTAATATTAGAGAAAAACGTTCTCTTGCTTCCAGCAGGGGAAGAAGAAAAGGGATCATTTTGAGATATGCCAGAGTATTCTGTTTTTCTTAACAAGACCTGCCCCAGAAAAAGGCTACTCTACCAGACTTTAACCTGCTGGGGTTTTATCAGAGCCTAACCTATGTAGCGTAAGGTAAATACCTAACTCCAACCAGTTCTAGCCTTTTATGTTGGGGAAGAGAAATACATGAGTCCAGCCCCTTCTGGCCATCTTGTCACACCTAAAGGAAGGAAAACATTCATAGTCCAGGAGCACAGGTTCACCAAAAGACTAAGACCCAATCATAACACTATAGAGAGCTTCTCCTCCACCTACACCTTAACTTCACATTACTAAAGACTAAAGGTCTATGTACCACAGTTTCATTTACACAGTACATTATATATGCCTTTCAACAAAAAATTACAAGGCATACTAAAGGCAAAAATGCCACTTGAAGAGATTAAACAAATATCAGAACCAGAGTCAGATATGGCAAGATTATTGGAATTATAAGACTGGGGATTTTTGAAAACTGTGATTGATATTCTCAGAGCTTGAATGGAAAAAAGTAAGCAGCATGCAAGAACAAATGTAAGCAGAGAGGTGGAAATTCTAAGAATCAAAGGAAACGGTAGAAGGGGGCACCTGGGTGGCTCAGTCATTGGGCATCTGCCTTCGACTCAGGTCATGGTCCTGGAGTCCTAGGATAGAGCCCCACGTTGGGCTCCCTGCTAGGCGGGAGGCCTGCTTCTCCCTCTCCCACTCCCCCTGCTTGGGTTCCCTCTTTCTGTGTCTCTTTCTGTCAAACAAATAAGTAAACTCTTAAAAAAAAAAAAAAAGGAAATGGTAGTGATCAAAAACACTAAAACAGAAATGAAGAATGTCTTTGAAGGCTCATGGGTAGAATGAACATAGCTGAAGACAGAAACTCTGAGCTTATGGATATGACTATAGAAACTTCCAAACTGGGGGACGGGGGGGGGGGGGGGGGCTGAGAAGCTCAGTCAGTTAAGAGTCTGTCTTCGGCTTAGGTCATGATCCCTGGGTTCCAAGATCAAGCCCTGTGTTGGGCTCCCTGCTCAGAGGGAAGCTTGATTATCTCTCTGCCCCTCCCTCCTGCCCTGCTCTCTCTCACTATCTCTCTCTTTCTCTCAAATAAATAAATAAAATCTAAAGAAGAAAGAAAGAAAGAAAGAAAGAGAGAGAGAGAGAGAGAGAGAGAAAAGAAAGAAAGAAAGAAAGAAAGAAAGAAAGAAAGAAAGAAAGAAAGAAAGAAAGAAAGAAAGAAAGAAAAAAGAAAGGAACTTCCAAACTGAAAAGCAAAGAGAAAAGACTAGGAAAAAAATAGAACAAAATATCAAAGAACCATGGACTAAAAGATACAATATATGAGTAATGGGGAATAGCAGAAGAAGAGAGAAATTAAGGAACAGAAGCAAAATTTGAAGCAATAACAACTGAAAGAATTTTCCCAAATTAATGTCAGGACCAAACTACAGATCCAGGAAACTCAGAGAACACCAAGCAGGATAAACACACACACACACACACAAGAACAAAAACAAACAAAGAAAAAGTACACCTAAGTGTAGCATATTCAAACTATAGAAAATCAAATACAAAGAAAGAATCTCAAAAGAAGCCAGAGGGGGGAAGAAACACCTTACCTATAGAAAAGCAAAAATGGGAATTATATCTGACTTCCCTTTAGAAACACGAAAACAAGTAGGGTGAGTATTTAAAGTGCTGAAAGGAGGGGCACCTGGGTGACTCAGACAGTTAAGTGTCTTCCTTCAGCTCTAGTCATGACCTCAGGGTCCTGGGATCTAGTCCCACGTGGGGCTTCCTGCTCAGCAGGGAGCCTGCTTCTCCCTCTCCCTCTGCCCCTCCCTCCTGTTCATGCTCTCTCTCTCTCTCTCTCTCTAATGAATAAATAAAAAATTAAAAAAAAAAAGGGAGAGACAGAAACAACTCCTTTGCTAAGGGAACACTGATACGGAAATTATTTTCAAACCCTAGGTCACGTGATAACATAGAGCATCTCAAACAGTTTTAGCAAATTCCTTTATTTATCTGCTCGCAGTGGGTTTGGGCATTTCTTCACCAACCCCCGGGTTATCTGCAAGCTACACCGCAGGGGACAACTTTTTTCCTCTGCACCCGAAAAGTTTCTAAAACGGAGACACATGTATTCAGGCTTAGAAACCAAATCTGAATTCTGGCTTTGGGGCCCCGAGGGGGGCGGGGAGGGGGCCGGGGGGGCTCACGAGCACACAAAAAAAGTGGAATGGTCTCTGGTGAGCCCCCACTCTCGTGCAATCTGGTTCATTTATTTCCTTTGTTCGCCCAGCTCTCCTGAGACCATCATCCCAGGATCCTCGCTGTGAAAAAACTGCCAAGTCATGACAGCTGACTCAGAAAAAGTTGGATGCGCCACCTTTCTGTTTTACAAGGGTGTGTGTGTGTGTGTGTGTGTGTGTGTGTGTGTGTGTGTGTGTGTTTGCTGACACGCAGCATTCAAGACCACCGAGCTGCAAGACCCCCCTCGGACCTCCGGCTCCCAGGTTGTGAAGCCCCGGATTGTCCAGCTCTTTCCTTAGAACCCCAATTTCCTCCCCAAGCGCCTATAGGTCAAGAGGCCTAGCGAGCAAGAGCCCGGGCGAGCATGCACGCACAGCCGCCCGCCCCCAAAATCCGGCTTCCC
Organism: Procyon lotor; assembly: GCA_028646535.1. Taxonomy (NCBI): domain Eukaryota; kingdom Metazoa; phylum Chordata; class Mammalia; order Carnivora; family Procyonidae; genus Procyon; species Procyon lotor. The sequence continues at coordinate 4,259 of JAQQSY010000590.1, read as the reverse complement.
CCGAGGCTTGCAGCCCGCGCTGCACAGCGGGAGCCAAGAGACACGGGGCTGCCCGCGTAACAGATGCAAGTTTCCCGGGCTCCCGCTCAGCTGGGAATGCAGGCTGTAACGCCGAAATAAATCACGCGGAACTTGCTGTCAGCTCTCTTACCTTCCCGGGAAACCTTGCCACGCTGCCGCTTGACTGGCTGGAGTCGCGGTAGTTTTTAAATGAAGGCTAGAGACGCATTGGCAGCGCTGCCTCGTTTTTAGCGAATACCTTTGTGGGCTCGGCGTTCGCATCTGGCCAGTGCCATCCTGCTGGGTAGGATTATAATAGGCTGCTGCTCTTTCCCAAGCAGGAAGCTGGAGCCCTGTGCCTGACAGCCCAGCCGAAAACACGGGCTGGTTCCAAGCACAGCAGCACACCACAGCCAGGGAAGGGTCTGGGGCGCGGGACTTCTCCCAAGGCATAAAAGAGAGAGAGAGAGAAATGTGTTAACTGTGCTAACAGTGCCAAGTAATATGCTTCGTTAAAAATTTAATCACCTACAAGTGCAAAACAAGTGCAAAGCAATCATGTTGTAATTAGCACAGCAATTAACACCTCCCTTTCCCATAGCACATGCGTCCTAGGAAGTGCAGGACTGCAAGTATCTACGCGGCTCACGGGCTCGGTTCCTAGAAAGGGGGAGAAAAGGGCTTAAATAGAATTTTTTTTTTTTTTTTTTTTTTTTGGTTTTTGGCATTTGGGCTTGAGACATGTTCATGAAATCTCCGAACAAGCTGCCATTTTGGTTTGGTGCAAAAGTTGTTCTGCTGTGTGGTGTACCTCCGGGACTTCGCCCACTCTGTTCCCTGAAGCTCTGATGTAGCATAGCCTTCCCCTTTTTCTAAATCAGCATAGGGACCAAATTTGCCTGCAAAAAAAGGTGCTTCCTACAAAAAAAAAAAAATTACATAAATCATTGTCTCCTTCAGACTGTTGTCGGAAATAAAATACCCACTGGCAAGGGAAATAAATGACTATTGGAAGAAAATAGGGCTAAGAGTATTCACTCTGTCACTTCGGACAATTTAGGTCTCCTCTGTGCCACCAAACCCGGTCACGGATGCAAAGATCTTAGGGACAAGAGCCAGTTCCTGAAGGAAGTGGGGTAGGGAAGGACGTTGGACACTCTCCCTCCGCAATTCCCCATACCAAGCACAAACATAGGGACAGCGGGACAAGGGGACACAAGAGTTGTCAGGTATTGCCCGGAAGGCTCTCCTATGCTGCATGGCCCGACCGCCTACGGAGCTGATTTTTAGAGACCCCTGCCCTTACCTAGATGCAAGGGACAACTAGAGAGAGCAAGGCGTCTTCAATACCCTACTGAACGAAGAGTCTTTAACTTCCCAATCTGTTTTATGTCCCCAGACAGACGAAAGTGTGACAGAGCCTACAGTCTGAGATGCCACCTATTGGAAATTTTTCCAAGGCCCCAAAGTTCTTGGTGTGGTTTAGAAATTACTTTGAAAATGGAACCTAAGGGCGCCTGGGTGGCTCAGTGGTTAAGCGGCTGCCTTCAGCTCAGGTCATGATCCCTGGGTCCTGGGATCGAGCCCTGCATCGGACTCCCTGCTCAGCGGGGAACCTGCTTCTCCCCTCTCCCACTCCCCCTGCTTTGGATTCCTGCTCTCGATCTCTCTCTCAGTCTCCGTCAAATAAATAAATAAAATCTTCAAAAAAAAAAAAAAAGAAAGAAATATATATTTTTTTAAAGGTTGGTTTTTTTTTAAGATTTTATTTATTTATTTGACAGAGAGAGATAAGTGAGAGAGGGAATATAAGCAGGGAGTGTGAGAGGGAGAAGCAGGCTTCCGCCAAGCAGAGAGCCCAATGCGGGGCTCGATCCCAGGACCCTGGGATCATGACCTGAGCCGAAGGCAGATGCTTAACGACTGAGCCACCCAGGTGCCCCAAGAAATATATTTAAAAAAAAAAAGAAAGAAAGAAAATGGAAGCAAGCGACACTAAAACTTTAAATGTGTTTGAAAGGAGTTTCATATGAAATTTTAAAAAAAAACTAACGAAACATTCAGGGATTTCAGAATTTAATGAGCAGCATGAGGGTGAAGCCAATTAAACTTTTAGAGTGAATTTGTTTTACTCTTGCTGGCCATTGATAATAGAATGAGTGTGATCCGAGATGAGGAAATATTCAGAGGGTGATATTTGGGCAACAGAAAAGCAGATGCCCAGACTCACATTCTGACCATTGACTTTGTAACAACACTGCTAAGATAGGAGGAGTGAAAATCAAGAGCCAGTAAACACGAGTTATCCCTCGGATATTCCGCAGTCTCTGGAAAGTGCGGCATTCATAGAGGCTATTCACTTTCCTGGTTGGCTATTTCCTTTTCCCAGCAATCTTTTTGTTCCAGCTCAGAAACCAATCTGATCTGGAGAGCTGAGGAAAGAAGGCTTCTACCGTGAGACAGAAGACATGCTTCATACACAGGGCAAACGGCAACAGAAATTTCACACTGGAAAGCTCAGTAGGAAGTCAAATGAAACCCCTGTCTCAAATACAAAGAGGACAAATGTCTTATTATGCTAAGAAGCCTCCAATTAAGGATGGAGAGCCAGTTGGAATAGACAGTTCCGATAGTCATAGTTTTTATTCATTCTTACAAAAATACGTCTTTTGAGACCGATGTTCTTTAAATATTGCTATCATTTGTAAAACTGGTTGAAAATGCCTGCCGTATCATAGCCTTAGTCCAGAGAACCAGATGATGTATTCTTGCATTTGCATTTATTCCGAATAAATATTTTATCTCTGCTGTGCCATTTTTATTTTCTCCTTCATCAGAAAAGCTTAGATGACCAAAAGTTTAAAAACAAAGTCGTTGTGCATCTTTGGTAATCTTAACATACTTACTAATGCAAAAATTTATTTAATAAGAAGTACTTTCTAGGAGCACCTGGGTGGCTCAGTCAGTTAAGCATCTGCCTTTGGTTCAGGTCATGATCCCAGGGTCCTGGGATCAAGCCCCACATCAGACTTCTTGGGAGCCTATTTCTCCCTCTCCCTCTGCCTGCCACCGCCCCTGCTTGTGCTCTTTCTTGGTAGCTCTCTCTTTCTCTGTGTCAAATAAATAATAAATAAAATCTTAAAAAAAAAAAAAAGCAAATGAAGTACCTACTAAATACACCAGGCATTGACCTAGGATCATGCCAGGCATTGACTTGGAACTATTCCTGGCATTGACCTGGAACTATTCCAGGCATTGGCAAGGCATTCCTTATGATATATAAACAAACAACTAAGAATAAAGACCCCAAGCCTAGAAGGAACATAAGGAGCTTTTTTACTGTCACATCCCCACTGCCTTGCCCAGAACCCAAGATGCCTTAGAAATCTGTTGAATGAATCAATCAATGAATCATCAAACGATCATCCCAACTCACTCTGAGCTGACAGCCTCATAGAAGGGATTTCAGGATATAAGTATCCCTAACACAACTTCTAAATTAAGGAGTACTCTAAGAAAGACACATATGAAGTGTGAGGCGAGGATGGAGAGAATACTTGCATTTTTAATGCTGGAGGAGGAGGGGAGAGGTAGCATGGCGGAACAGTGGGTATTCCAGTTTCGCAGGAGCGTGGTGTCGCTCAGTGGGAATCGTGTTGGAATAATGCTGGAAAGGTAGGTGGGAGCAGAGCACAGAAGGCTTGAATGCCTGCCAAACAAAATTAAGTTCAGAAAGAGAAGCCATTAAAGGGAGATTAATCCGGCCACAACGAATAAAACTGATTACGCTGGAAATTGACTGGCAGTGGGAACACCAATTAGGGAGCTACTGGAATCGTCTAGGCAAATGTCAAAGTTCACCCAAACTGGGCAAACTGTGGATGAGAAGGGAACACAGGCAAGAAATGAGTGAATTTCTAGTGGAAGTTGGCGTGTGAGATCTGGGCCATGTCAAGCATCACACTGAAGTTTCAGTGTTTGGTGATAGGGAAGGTACTGGTTCCATTCACAGAAACTGGAAACAAGGCAACATGAGTATTTGGGGAAGATAAGACGAAAACTTGGGTTTTAGACCATACTGTATTTGGTGAGCAAGGAAAGGTAATTAGAAATGTCAAACTAAAGCCCAAGAAAGAAGTCAGAAGTGGCAGTAAAAATTTAGGGTCCTCTGCGTATTATTTTAGAATCACTCATGTGGCCGAAGGCATGGAATTGAATCAGAGAGAAAAGAAAAGTGGGGATAAAACCTTGAAGGCAAG
>JAQQSY010000589.1:0-14983 GCA_028646535.1 Procyon lotor | reverse complement strand
CCAACGATTGGGAGAACCATAACCGCTTTAGACGATTTCTCCTGCACGGAGACTCTATGAGTAGTCTGCTTGCAACAGCCCACAGGTGCCTGAAACTGAGCACCAGAACACACTCAACTGTGCTGAAGAAAGTCCAAGCTTCCTTCCCCACGATAATGAGGACCTGACTTTCCCTCATTCTCCCATGAATACTTATTTCACTAGAATTTTTACAGATGGAGAAGGAGGATGTCTACCTACTGCTCGGCATTTCTCTTAATGATTACTTTGTAAACCACAGTTTATCTTTGGACATTTCAGTGACTTCATACCACTCGCCATTATTACATCAACAGAACTGATCAGGTTGCCCTTTTGTTTGTTCTCCATGGTTTTCTGTTCCCTTTGTAGTTTTTTATTTCTAGAAACTTTTTTAGAGGAATGCTCGTTTTTAGCACCACTTTACAAATGTCAGCGTATTTAAAGTTTCTTTTTTGTGGCAGATAAAAAACCGTCAGGACTTCTCTTACAGGTATTGTTGGAACATTCAAAATAAAATCTGTTTATAAGACACAGGGATAGCCAATATTAAACAAATCAAATCAGTTTTCTCATAAATATTAGGTCGATTCCTGGTTAACATTTTAGACTCTTATTAATATTTCACACATTGTTCCTGTTCAACTAATTTCAGAACTTCATGAAAAAGTTGAATGGTAGGTTGGGTAAGAGGGTACCACAATGGGAGCCTTTTTTCCAAGGCTGGCATGTGAATAAAGTACCTGCAAATCATAAAAAGAAACAAAATAGCTTTAAAAACAAGAATTTCACATTGGTCACATCCGTATGTATACACCTGCTAGCGTAGGGCTGTTGGATATGGGGGTCTAAGCCACAAGATTCGGTCAGCATTTTCAGTCGTCTGATCTCCCCTGTGGGGTGACCTAGAAGATCTCAGACATGCGTGCCTTTCAGCTCATTGAGACACTTGACTACAGCAAAGGAAGTGAATTTCATTCATAATGTCTCCGTTATCAAGGCATGAGTAGGGCAGCCAGGACTTTCCTCACCACAGTGTGGGCTGAGCCTCCTGCTTCTTGTTTCCTTAGGCAATACATAGGAAATTGAAATAAAAAGGTCAAGTTGGGAAAGGTAGGGTTCATCCCCATAGCCTTAGTAAAAGTTTGGGAAAGGCCAGGGGAGGAAACAAAAGGGAAAAAGCCTCAAGCCCTCCCATGATGGCTTTAAAGATAGGCTGTCAACCTCGGCTGCGAGTTAGAATCAGCTGGGGAGTTTTTCCTTAAATGCCAATACCGGGGCGCTACCAACTGAGCAGAGGTTCTCCATGTGAGACCTGGGTATCAGTATTTTTTCATAGTTAGTTACTCTGTTGATTCTGATGCACGCAAGTTGAAAATCACTAGTTTAAAACAAAGATCACAAACCTAAACACCCAAGTAACCCATTGGGAGGAAGGTCAGGTGAGAGTGGAGAGCAGGCAGGGGCACACTAAGGGGTGCCGCGGGCAGGTGCTGGTGGGCTCCCGCCAACTCTTGCCACGCAGGAGTGTGACACCGTTTTGGCAGTTTTTTGGATTTTTAAATGTGCGCAACTAATACTAGTCCAACTAAAAATTGGACTGGGTGATACATGCCACAACACGAATGCACCTTGAAGACGTGGTGCTAAGTGAAAGAAGCCAGACACAGGAGGCTGTGTATGGTCCGACTCCATTTACGTGAAATGTCCAGAATAGGCAAACGCACAAAGAGAGAAGGCAGATTCGTGGTTGCCAGGGGCTAGGGGGAGGGGAGCATTGCTTGTGGCCGCTTACTGGGCACGGGGTTTCTTTAGGGGTGATGAAATGTTCTGCAGTTAGTGGTAATGGCTGCACAACATCGTGAAATGTACTAAAAGCACACTTTAAAATAGTGAATTTCATGCTTTATGCATTTTACCTTTAAAGGAAAAAAAAAAACGAGGAAAAAAATTGGGTTGTATGGACCAATTCCGAGCAGGCCAAACAAATCCCTTTTATAGGAGCTAGAGTGAAACCTGGGGTGTAAAAACCACATGGAGGAAAAACAGGGTCCACAGATTGGGCCAAAATGTTTTAAAAAGCCATTCTAGGACCATAATGTATGCCTCCACGGCCTTTTATGTCTGCACCCAGACTGGGAGCGAAGATATGCCTGCCGTACCCTTTTGATCTTAAGTCAGACGCAAGCCGGGTTTTTTTCCTTGATAGGTGCTACGGCGGAGCTGAGCAGCTGCCCGCCTATAAATAGAAGGAAGAGCCCCTGAGGTGCGAGCTCTCGGGCTGATGAAACCCGTGCCTGTTACGGCTCTTCCTTACTGTTTGCTTACTGAGGAGGAGAGGGGTGAAGGAGACAAACAAAAAATAATAACCATGCTCGTTTCTCCTTTATCAACTGTGGTTTGTTCCCCCCCCCACAGCCCCCGAGGACTTCAGTTAAATTCACCATCCCTAACCCGTCATCCCCTCCCCTGGGGCTTGTGACTCTCGATTCCTCACAGCATGTGAAAATCATGACTACTTGTGTGAGGGGCTGCCTGCAACCAGGACAGAGAGAGAGGAACAGTTCTTTCGAGAAGACTGCGAGGTTTCCTTAGTCTTTTCTCACCTGGGAATACACTTCACGTGGCAGTGGTTCTTAGAGCTCCCCCAAACCCTGCCTTACCACAGATCAAAGTGAGGTACTATCAAAAACAAAACCAGAACTGCCCATCTTCTAAAGATTGGGCCGTGATGCAAAAATCAGAAATGAGCAGGTGCTACTGCCAGTTCGATCCAGACTTTTCTTACCTGAATTCTTCTCTGTAGTCGTTCCTGATATACTCAGCTAAAGGCTTGCTGTGCTGCAGGCAGCTCCTGAGGATGTACAATTGCTGATACAGCAGAACTGCTTGGCTGGGGCTTAGCAGCGGAAAGGCAGCTGAAAGCCCCTTTACCATTTGTTTCACAACACCGGCCACAAAAGCGATCTAAATGGGGAGAAAAGCAATTACCTGTAGGTCGCACGCCACCCCTAAGGCACCCGTTTCAGATGGGGCCTCACCTCTAAAGCTAGGCTGGAGTCCTCACCGCCCCTACACAAATGCTCTTGTACTGTCTCTCACGGAAATGGTACTCAGAGAGCCCCAGACCATAGACCAGTTGGGTTTGTCATTCGCCGCCCTCTAAGCAGAAGCAAAAGGAATATTGACTGTCGAGGAACGTTGGTTCCAGTGTAAAAGGAGAACACTGGGTAGAAGGAGAGCGTGGAAAGGTCCATGGCCTCCTCTGGGATGGAAGGTGGTTTCTCCTCTCTGCTACTGTGAAGGACAAATGGCCCACAGACATAAACTTCCTGTGACTTTCAAAGAGGGTTCCTCCAAGGCGGTGGTTCTCAAAACTCAGTATGCATAAAAATCACCTAGCAGCTCAATAAACATGTGGAATCCTGAGCCCCACCTCAAGGTATTTACGATAAACCATTCTGATGCCTTTGTTCCTCAGACAGCACCTTGAGAAACACTAAGTGAGAAAGCAGAGAAACCCAGACTTGACACAAGCAAGTGATGTTGATGTCCCTGTTTGCTGGGGTTTTCATCAAGAGTGTGTCTGCTATCATTTCTGAGGGGGAAATTAAAGTGGAAATAGTAGCAATAATGTGAAGTTATTGAGTGGCTGCTTCTCATACACACACACAAAGTCATTTACAACAGAACCAAGGGGCATCGGGCTGGCTCCGTTGGTAGAGCATGTGACTCTGGATCTTGGGGTTGTGAGTTCAAGCCCTCACACTGAGTGTAGAGATTAGTTTAGAAAACACACACGCACACACACATACGCACACACACAACCAGAACCAAATAACAAAAAGCAAGAACAACTGATTCCACTAGTCTTTTGGGGGGAGGGGCACATTTTCATCATTTTCATACAACAATCCATAAATGTAGGCTACTATGAAAACAGGAACTCTAGTGTCCTTTCAAGCTCTAACCACATCCCTTTGCATGTCCATTAAATTAGTATCAATAAATGTGTTGCCTTTTCTTTTGATGTTGCTACTGGCCCTTCTTAAGTAGGACAGGTGGTTTGGAGTGAGTTCTCCCCAGTCCAGATCTGTTTACACATATTGACTAAATACTGTGTCAGGGAAACACAAGTTGGGGAGTCTGGAGTGGTAGAAAAAAGCAATGACCATTTGGGGATTAAATTTTTAACTTCTTTTGCATCTTGCTCTAACCAAGCAAGAGAATCTGCCAGAGCTGACTGACGTGTGATAGATTTAATGATCACAACGTTTTCTTGCTTGCACAGTTCTCTCAAAATGGCCAGTTTCTACCCATACTCTTTAGAATGGAGTTAATATTGAAGATTTCAACAATGCTACTGGTGCTTTTGCCACCTTTCATCCTGGCATACTTTATGGTCACAGACTGGCTTCATAGTCAACTCAATTCCTTTGGTGGACCAACCCTAGAGGTTGATAAAGAAACTTCCCTGTGGCTTGGAGTCTTTAGTACCCCTAGACTTCACACATCAGTTCAAATGATAGAGTCTGCAACCACTGTACAGGAAATGTAAGGGTCTTGAATCTTGCACATAAGAGCTTCTGTTGCTACGAGTGACTAGAACTTTATGATACTCCTTGAAGTGAGCCAGAGACTAGTTAGCATCTGTGTGCTGCTAGAGGAGCCAAATCCATGGGCTTAGTTTCTGTGTAAGGCACCTGGCTGTTCTACTGACAAGGGTACCCTCTGGCCCTAACCAGACTTTTGTAAACATATGCCATAGGGATCTGGCAAGAAAATCTACATTCCTGAGGACATATTCAGCATAACTATAGAAAATACAAAGTAGGGAACCACTGATGGCCAACAGAAGCATGTTTGTATATGAAAAGAGAACATATTATGTCAAATCTTCCATTAGCAATGAAAATTTAGTTTGGTTTACTACTTTTTGAAGAGATCTCCAATTAAATGTATGCTGATTGAATGTATGAGTATATGAATGAATAAGGGAAAATTAAGTATGGGGAAATGAGAAGAGATTAAGGGATGAAACTTTTATAGAATTAATAGATATTTTTATTGAATAGCCTACCACAACAGACACAGCTCCCCCCCTCATGGCACTTGGAGTCTGTTGGGCGAGAATGACATTGTGTCAGACTTGACAGATTATACTGTGGTAACACATTTCAGGAAATATCTGTATGGATGCTGCCCCTCACCATGCCAAAAGGAAAAGAGAATGCAGAGAAGCACGCACTTACTCTTAAACCTTCTGGCAAGAAGTGACACAGGGCGCTTATGCTCACATCCCATTGGCAAAAGCAAGAACAGAGACCTACCTAATTTCAAGTGGGAAGGGAAATACAATCCTACTGTGTGCCTGGAAGGAGAGAGAGCCAGAACGTATGTGGGCACTAATGGCTACCTCAGGGAAGAACCAAACAGTGACGGCAACAAATGCCAACTGTAACAGTAACAAGTCCTGTGAAGGGAAGGAAGAAGACACAAGCTATGAGTATGTGTGCCAATAATGGGGAATCTGATCTAGCCAGAGGAGAGAAAATCATCCCCCTACCCTGTCCCAGGATGGGGCACTGATGCCTAAAGGATTAGCAGGAATTAACCTGGAAAAAGGAGGGAAAAGCATTTCAGTCAGACCGAAGGAACAGTGAAGGTCCTGTGATGGGGTTGGGGGTGTTGGAGGTGGGCAGTGAGGAAGAGGCCCACATAGGGAGAGTGAGGGACTAGATGAGCCTAGAAAGCCTTTCTCTCTAGAAAGAGAGAAAGAAATCTCTCTTTCTTATGAGAGATTTAAAGCAAGGCATGACATAACCAGATTTTTTTTTTTTAACAGATCCCTTGATTAGTCTGATTGTAATGTCAAGGACAGAGACAGTGGTACTATGGACTAGGATGGAGGCAGCCAGGGCAGAGCGCTCCGATGATCCCAAGTGTTAATTCATAACTCGCCAACTCATACCCAGTGTTTAAGATAAATGTGTAGGGGGCACCTGGGTGGCTCAGTCAGTTAAGCAGCCTGCTCTTGATTTCATCTCAGGTCGTGATCTCAGGATACTGGGATCCAGCCCTGCTTAGTGAAGAGTCTGCTTGAGGAATCTCTTCCTCTCCTCTGCCCCTCTATCTTGCTCTCTCAATCTCTCTCTCTCTCAAATAAATAAATAAATAAATAAATATTTTATTTAAATAGATAAATGTTAATATTTCACTTACTTAAACAGCCAATATTTTAATGTATTCTGTCCTACAGAATGTATTTTAGGGTTTTTCATGAAATGAAAATTACATTTAAGAGATCATTTCAGGGGGCGCCTGGGTGGCTCAGTTGGTTAAGCAGCTGCCTTCGGCCCAGGTCATGATCCTGGGGTCCCAGGATCGAGTCCCACATCAGGCTCCCAGCTCCACGGAGAGTCTGCTTCTCTCTCTGACCTTCGCTCCTCTCATCCTCTCACTTTCCTTCTCTCAAATAAGTAAATAAAATCTTTAAAAAAAAAAAAAAAAAAAGAGATCATTTCAGGGGGCTCCTGGGTGGCTCAGTTGGTTAAGCATCTGACTTGATTTTGGCTCAGGTTGTGATCTCAGGGACATGAGATTGAGCCCTACATCTGGCTCCGTGCTGAGTGGAGCCTGCCTAAGGTTCTTTCTCCCTCTCTCTCTGCCCTTCCCTGCTCTCCCTGCTCATTCTCTCTCTCTCTCTCTCTCCCTCCCTCCCTCAAAAAAAAAAAAATTTCTTTTTAAAGATATCGTTTCAGTACCTTAAGCACTAAGGCCCCAAATATAAAAATGCTATATTTTAATTAAATAATAAAATCATCAGGTTTACATTTTGCTTCTGTGTTATAAATATGACTAGTTATAAAGAAAATTTGTGTTTTATTAATTAACCACAAGAGCACCTGTTTAATTAGCTGTGAATGATGATATTTTTGCTTCTCAGTACTTACTATGGGAGGACGACTTTGTAGGAAGGACATCATCCAGCTAATAGCAAACTCTGTTGAACCCAATCCAAGACTTCCCTGAAAGACTCAAGGAAATAAACAAGTTGTGTTCATGAAGTCCAAGTTGTCCATGAAAGGATATTCATTCTCAAATAGATTTTATCCTGATTAATGAAATCTCTATAATCAGTATTTAGAAGAAAATTTAAAAAGTAAAATCAGAATTTAGGAAAATAAACTGGATGAGTACTTAAGAGCAAAAGTATTATCATTTAAGTTAGCTGATTTTGGCGACCATCTCTAATACAAGTATATTAAAGGTATATTACTCATATGATATATAAGTGTAGGTATCTAATAGTCACATGATATATATACTAATCATACCATATAATATGTATAAAAGTATATATTGTACCTGCTGAAAGACAAGAAGTATTTCATATAAAAGTGCCGTAGCAGTATCTGTATATTCCATGATAAGCTTCTGTAACTAGAATATTAAATAATAAGACAATATAATTGGCAGATCCAAAAAAATAGTAATTCCTCCTGGTTGCCATTAGGTACTTATAAAAGACTTTTTGATTAACTGAAGGTCTAATGAGTGTGGTCAGTTTTCCTATTCTATTTGGTTCAGATATTCTTAAAACAAACAAAAATGGCTCTCATAAAGACTACACAGTGAATATGTCTAAGAAAGTGGATCAGGGAAAGAAGATACAATGACCCAGAGAATACTCACACAAAAAAACCCTGTACACTTGATTTGCAAAATCATTCAGATCGATAACCCTACATCCTTTCAAGACATTGGAACATTGCTCAAGACATTGAAACATGCTCCATAGAATGAAGGGGGGAGATTCTCTGGGAAATTTAGGCTAAAGCCAGCATGAACTACAATGCCCTCTGTGAAATAGGTAAATATAGGGCTTAGAGACTTTTTTTTTTTTTCTAACTAACTCCAGTTAGTGAGGCTGTCTTCTAGCCTCAAGTAACTCTTCTAGTCTATACACCACTTGGGGCATGAGAGCTATGCCTGTGGGCATTGATACAGGCCAACACATCTTCCCTGACAGTATTCTTTGCAAGAAAGAGCTCTAGCTTGAAATCTCCCACTCTGTTAGACCTTGGAACCAAAATGTATATGATCTGCCCATGGCTGCACTAATAGCCCAGGTGCAAAACATCACCAAGTCCAAAAGTAGGAAACTTGGACTTATCCATTCTGCCTACTACATATTTGTATATGGAAATACTATAGGCAATCAAGTCAACTAATCCAAAACTAAATTCATTGTTTCCTTTTTGAACCTACTCTTCTTGCTGTAATTCTTATCTGATACCCAGGCCAGAATCTAAAAGTCATGTAATCTTCACAGATTATTTTCACATCAACCTATCGATGCAATTTCCTAAAAACTTCTGGAATCTATCTTCTTTACAACTACCATCCCTTTTCTTTTTTTCATTAATTTACTCAACAAATATGCGTCAGACATTTACTAAGTGTTGGGGATATGATAGGGAGCAACAGAAACATGGACTGTGCCCTCATGGAAGATAGTGGGGAACAGACAACAGTCATAAATGCATCATTGCTAACTGAGACAAGAGCTCTGAAAGAAGAGTATAGGAAGTTAGGAGAGCTCTAAAATGAAAGCCCAAGTCTCATTTCAGGGGTCGAGGATAGCTTCACTCTGGCCTCTATCATTCCTCACCCGGACAGCTGAACTAGCTTCTTAGTCCTGCCTGAGTCTTGCTTCCATCCTACTCTTTAATCCCTAATCCACTTACTCCACTGTTGAAAATGGTATCATAGATACTCTACATAGTCTCTAATATTCATGTTATATTTAATTAACATCTGTCTCTCTAACCAGACTGTAAACCAGACTATAAACCTCAAGCAGAGGTTGTGTCTGTTTTGCTTCTTGTTTGGACCCCACTGCCTAGCACACTGTTTAGCTCATCATAGAGTTTCAATAACTATTTATTGAGTGAATGAGTAAATTTAAGAGTTTTCTAAAACATAACTCTAATTATATGTTTAAGAACTATCAAATCATATCCCATCCTTAAACAATATTCTGTGTTGTTCTGCTCAAGATAAACTAATAATCTGATTTATTCTTTCAGAATATGTGCTTTCTAGATAGTCTGATATTTCTAATGTTTTAGTAAAACCTTAGAAAAACAAATAATTCTCACCGAGTTTGCACTACTTAGGTAAGGAGATGGTAAACTAAGGCAAGAGAATTAACCCTAAAATCTCTTAAAGACTGCTTGTTTGGGTGCCTGGGTAGTTCAGTTGGTTAAGCATCTGCCTTTGGCTCAGGTCATGATCCCAGAGTCCTGGAATCAAGTCCTGCATCGGGCTCCCTGCTTCTCCCTCTACTTTCCTCCTCCCCACCCCCACTTCTGCTCTCTCTCTCTCAAATAAATAAAATCTTTAAAAAAAAAAGATAGTGCTTTTTTACTATTAGACCCTTACTGTGAAATTACATATACATAAATATTTTGTATAGAGACAGATTTATCTAACACATACTGAATACTACTTTCCTTAGTATACATACTTTTTTTCTTAATATACATACTTTAAAACATATGAACTATATTAATATTGACAGAATAGCTATCTAAGTTTTGAGATTAATGGCAAAGTATTTACTCTTTAATTTAATTATATTTCTGTATTCTACAATGTCATGCTCCACATTAGAAGACAGGAAGCCAGGGCACCCCTACATATTATATTTATACAGAAACCCCAAATTATCATCTCACCTCAGCATCAAAAGACATCTCAACTAAAGTTGAATCAGCCACCAACTGGATATCAAATATAGGACAAGATTTTGGAATCCGAGGTTCACTAATTAAAATTACCAAAAGATTAAACAATGTTCCCCTGAAAAAATAAAAGGCAATTAATGAATAAAGTTTGAAAAGAAAAACAGTAAAGCCAAGTTTGTAGACATTGAATATAACTAAAAGTATAAAGCATTGCAGACCATTCTTGACTGAACTTTTGGATCCTTCACATGCAAACAACTGAGTAGTGGTAAAATATTTAAATGAAAATATATAATTTCTTGGTCTTTTGACTCAAAGCAAGTTTTGTTTTTTATTTTCTTAAAGAGAGTGTGCACTTGTGTGAGAGCAGGGGAGGGAGGGGCGGAAGGAGAGAGAGAATCTTAAGCAGGCTCCACGCCCAGCATGGAGTCTGACAGGGCTCAATCTCTTGACCCTGAGATCATGAAGCCGAAATCAAGAGTCCCTGAAAACCCTGAGCCAAAATCAAGAGTCCATCACTTAACAGACTGAACCACCCAGGCACCCCTCAAAGCAAGGATAGTTCTAGAAGTTCACATAGCTTAGAAAACTTAGTCTGTGAACAATGAATCTTGGAACACTGAAAAAATAAAATTAAATTTAAAAAAAAAAGAAAACTTAGTAAGTCTGGACTTCAGGGAAATTTGGGTGATTTCAATTAAAGCCGTATTTTCCATGGACTATTAAGTCCAGGCAATATTATAGTAAAAATAGATTCTGTGGTCGAAAGAGGTATAGGAAATACTTGGTTAAACCAAATTCATTGAATATCTTTACTGTTGGACTTCTCAGAAGCTTTAGTATGCTCACATGCACTATATATCTCCAAGACAAAAGAAACTGCTTTATGGAGCATTTCTTAAAATGCTTATGTAATCACAGGGGTGTTGTTTTTTCTTTTTACTCTAGAGCTCTTTTTTAAATTTTTTAATTGAGGGGCGCCTGGGTGGCTCAGTGGGTTAAAGCCTCTGCCTTCGGCTCAGGTCATGATCTCAGAGTCCTGGGATTGAGCCCCGCATCAGGCTTTCTGCCCAGCAGAGCCTGCTTCCCCCTCTCTGCCTGCCTCTCTGCTTGCTTGTGATCTCTTTCTCTCTGCCAAAAAAATAAATAAAAATCTTTTTTAAAAAATAAATAAATAAATTTTTTAATTGAAATATAGTTGACATTAGTTTCAGGTGTACAAGATAGTGATTCAGCAATTACATGCATTATCAAATGCTTACTGCAGTAAGTATAGTTACCATCTGTCACCAAATGAGGTTATTATAGTATGATTAACTATATTACCTATTCCATACTTTTCATCCCCGTGACTTACTTAGTTTAAATTTGTACCTTTTAATCCTCTTTACGTATTTTACCCATTCTCCCTATTCCCTTCCCATTTGGCAACCACTTGTTTGTTCTCTGTATTTATGAGTCAGTTTCTCTTTTTTGTTGTTATTTTTTGTTTGCTTTGTTTTTTAGATTCAACATATAAGTGAAATCATATGGTATTTGTCTTTTTATTTTTTTAAGAGTTTATTTCTTTGAGAGAGAGAGACAAGCTGGAGGAGGGACAGAGGGAGAGGGAGAAGCAGGCTCCCCACAGAGCAGGGAGCCCGTTGCGGGACCCAATCCCAGCATCCTGGGATCATGACCTGAGCCGAAGGCAGACACTTTACGACTGAGCCACCCAGACGCCCCGGTATTTGTCTTTGTCTGACTTATTTCACTTAGGGTGTACCCTCTAGGTCCATCCATGTTGTCACAAACGTCAAGATTTCATTCTTTTTTTATAGCAAAATAATATTCTACTGTATGTATACACGACATCTTCTTTATCCATTAATCTGTTGGTAGATATTTAGGTTGCTTCCATATCTTGGCAATTGTAAATAATGCTGCTGTAAACATAAGGTTGCATACATCTTTTTGGATTGGTGTTTTCATTTTTTTTGGAAAACTACCCAGAAATAGAATTACTGGATCATATGGTATTTATATTTTTAGTTTTTTGAGGAACCTCTATCCTGTTTTCCAGAGTAGGTGCACCAATTTATATTCCCAAGAACAGTGGAAAAAAAAAAAGAAAGAAAGAAAAAAAATGAGGATGGAGCTTTTCTTTTAAACAAAGCATTTCAGAGGCTTACTGTTCCACTGAAGACTACTAGATATTAGTTAATAAAACTAATACTACTTTAAGTCTTTTCTGTTCAAAAGCAGTGTACTATCCATTAACCTACACTAATAACTCATGTAAATTGTTACTACATGTTTGAATAATGTACCCTATTATTTGAAAAGTTAAAGGAAAAAAAAAATCGCGAACCAAATTGAGGATCCTGGGGCGCCTGGGTGGCTCAGTGGGTTAAAGCCTGTGCCTTCAGCTCAGGTCGTGATCTCAGGGTCCTGGGATCGAGCCCCAAGTCGGGCTCTCTGCTCAGCAGGAAGCCTGCTTCCCCCTCTCTCTCTGCCTGCCTCTGCCTACTTGTGATCTCTCTCTCTCTGTCAAATAAATAAATAAAATCTTTAAAAAAAAATAAAATTGAGGATCCTGAGAAGATGAGGTTTGGCAGTACCATCTTCACATGTGTTATATAATTCATACATAGTTAAAAAGGAGTCAAAAACAAATCACTGGGAAAATCAGTTGCCTAACTGAACAGTATCAGGGTAGTTTTGACGATGGGAGCAGTAAAAGAATTTATAGATAGGATTACATAAAAATCCTCTATAACCATAAGCATTCTTTTCGTAATGCAATAAAGGAGACTATAAACAATCCCTGTTTAATAATATTTGAGGCTTCCTAATCTTTTTACAATCACTTAAAACATCACCATGATTAGAAGTTCATGATTAACCAAAATTTTAATAAAAATAGAATTCCCCTCCGTTCTCCAACTCAAAAAGCAAGTCAGTTCTTATATCTGCAAAAGAAGAATCATGTCAGCACACTTCTCAAAAAAGCAGGATATGTCCTGCAGGATATTTGTTAATGTTTTCTTCAGGCTACTTTAAAATGGCCAGTCTTACTTTTAGAAGACTCTTCCAGAATCAACAAAACATTTCATTTGGAGACTTTTCCTGACATTAAATTTGAAATGACATTCCATTTACTGATCTATTAAAGTCCTTTATTTTCAGCAACAGCTTCCTTTCAAAGTATCATATATCCAGGGTTATCTCAAATTCTGGGTCACTTTCTGGGATAATATATGAATTCAACCCTACCAGTATTAAAATATGAATGGGTTTATGGCACATTTCAAAAAGAATTCAATGAACTGAGTTGAGCTAGTAAAATCTTTTTTTTTTTTTTTTTAAGATTTTATTTATTTGTCAGAGAGAGAGAGAACACAAGCAGAGAGGCAGGCAGAGGCAGAGGGTAAAGCAGGCTCCCTGCTGAGCAGAGAGCCGGATGCGGGGCTCAATCCCAGGACCCTGGGATCATGACCTGAGCTGAAGGCAGCTGCTTAACCAACTGAGCCACCCAGGCGTCCTTAAAATCTTTACTTATGAAAAAAATAAAGAAGAAAATGCTAAAATTTAGGTTAAATGATTTTTTATTTGCTCAAATGGTATTTAGTTTGAAATCTACTCATCCTGCCGACAATATTTAAAATCCATTAGGTTAATAACAGAAGAAATTTTAATCTGAATTGTAGTTTCATCCCCAAAATAAAGACTTATTATAGGATTGACATCACATCCTTAAAAAATGGCACCAACAATTTTGATACTTTCATTGTTTAGATTTTTATTATTTCCAATGTGAGAATTTTGAATGCATTGCAATATATTTTATAATATATATACAGACTTTGAAAGGCAAACTCATGGTCTCCCAAGTCAGTCTGTGTTAATTGTGGTAAGCAGAATTCTAATGTGCTTTCTTTAGTGAAAGCAAAATGTGGCTTTCAGGATTTTTGCTCCCTGGTATATGCACCCTAAATAATCCCTTGCCCTTAAGTATGGACAGAACCTGTGAACATTATTAGGCTATTACTCTTGTGATTATGTTATGTTAGATGAGAAAGGTAAAGGGATTTTGCATACATAATTAAGGTCCTAATTTGTTGATTTTTGAGTTAAGCAAAGGGAGATTATCCTGGGTGAGCCTGATTATCCATTTGAGCCCTTCAAAGAGTGCTTAGAGCTTCTCAGAGCTCAGAGATGGTCTCCTGCCAAAAAGCAAGCCATCATGAGTTTATAGCTGTAAAAAAATTAATTCAGGCCACAAAAACCCAAATGAGCTTGGAAGATGAGCCCAAGCCTCAGATGAGACTACAGTCCTAGCTTGTCATCACTTTGACTGCCACCTTGTGAGAACCAGAGCAAGGTGATCCTGCTGAGCTGTGCCCAGATTTCCTGATCCACAGAAACTGTGGGTAAACAACTGATATTGTTTTAAGCCACTGAGTTTACAGTAATTTGTTACAGGGTAATAGAAGATTAATGCAGTCATATTAGACATTAACTGCTAATTAAATCTACAGGTAACATGACTTGACCCTATGCATATCAAAATTGGCTGAAAAGTTAGTATTACAACCAGCTTCTCTTATAGCAATATAATAGATGCATTGAAATACATGAAAAGAATTAGTCATATCAGGAAAGAGGCTTGCTATAGTAGGGCTGATGTGGCCAGACCAGGTTAAGACAGAACAATTGAAAACAGAGCAGAGGTTAGTAAGAGTGATGGTTTTTCAACTCAGATAGAGAGAGATAGGGACCAAAAGATGGACAAAAAGGCTAACATGTTTGAGCAATAATTCAGTGTGGCAAGATGTATATATAAGAAGTAATCTTGAATCTCTGTCCTGGAGACTGGGGAAATGATACTATCAGCTGCATAAAGAAGTATGCAGAGGGGACACCTGGCTGGTTCAGTTGGTGGGGCATGCAACTCTTGATCTCAGGGTTATAAGTTCAAGCCCCACATTGGGTGTAGAGATTACTTTAAAAAAATAAAATCTTTGGGGCGCCTGGGTGGCTCAGTCGTTAAGTGTCTGCCTTCGGCTTGGGTCATGATCCCAGGGTCCTGGGATCGAGCCCCACATCGGGCTCCCTGCTCGGCAAGAAGCCTGCTTCTCCCGCTACCATTCCCTCTGCTTGTGTTCCCTCTCTCGCTGTGTTTCTCTCTGTCAAACAAATAAAATCTTTAAATAAATAAATAAATAAATAAA
>JAQQSY010000588.1:0-14985 GCA_028646535.1 Procyon lotor | reverse complement strand
TATAAACCATATGTTGTAATTTTGAAGAAATACCAAAATCTAAAATAGAAACATTATCAATGCAGTTAATTCATACCAAATTATCTTAAGTTTGTTAAGTAGTGATATACCAGAAATAACACTAATCTTTTTTTCACTAATCTTTTAAGTCTTAAAACCTAATTATTAATTTCAAGACCTAATGTCAGAGAATTGGCATTAATAAACATTTCTTGATAGAGTTAAACAGATAAATATTTGTGTTTATTAGGATAAAAGAAATGACCTTTCAGCAGTTTATATTATGTTGAAAGATGTGATGTGCAATTAGTTACAGTTAAGGTTTTAGTGCTCTGATTATTTGAATCTATTGCTAGATCAGCAGTGGTGCAGAATTTTATGGTTACGGTCTTGCCTTGTATGCTTTTACATATGTTATATTATTTGATCCTCAAAGCACTATGAGCATGATGAATGACGTGACTGTTGGGGTTCGGAGTGAACAAAGAATTCTTGAGGTGTCTTCAGTGCAAAAAGGTGGTTTTATTAAAGCACAAGGGCAGAACCCATGAGCAAAAAGAGCTACACTGGGGTCATGAGGAGTGGCTAATTATGTACTTTGAAGTTGGAAGAGGGTTGGGGATAGCCTAAGTCTCTAAGGAATTTGGAAGCAAGGTTTCTAGGACCTTGAGGAGCTCGCTGTTGTTAGGGAAAGTCATTCACTACTGTGTAGTAAAACCTTAGTCATGAGACCCTTCAGATACAAATCAGTGGGCCATATGCTTGGAGGATGATTGCTAATATATAAGGGGGGGCGGTAGAGATAAGGGAAATTCCAAAGGAATTTTTATATGTTAAAGGAGACTTAAAGGATCATGGAGGTCAGGCTAATGTTAAGCTAAGGTTGCCTTTTGCCCTTAGCAAAGTATTAACCTTGAGGCAGCTGAGTTCCTGAAGGAAGGTCACCCTGCCTGTCTTAAGTACTTGTCAACAGGCTGTAGGTTGTAAGGAGATTTTATATATATATATATATATTTAAAATATACATATATGTCTTTGTTCCCCATATCAGTGAACAAGTATTAATTTTTAGAGAACCTTATTGTTAATTTGAGAGCTAGATTTAATTTCCTAAATCAAAATTGATGTTGACCAGTTGCAACAAAAAGTCCTTCAAAAAAAAGTGCTTCATATTGCCTTGTTTTATAGATAAGAAGTTCTTTTGGAAAACAAAGGTATATAAATTGAATAATTTATATTTCAGGATAAATTGTCAGGATAAATTGAATCCTGACTTCAGGATAAGTCAGGATAAATTGAATCCTGACTTCCATTATAAAGTAACAATATATTCTAGTTAGGGAAGTGTTACCTATATTATAATAAAATGTAATAAGTATTATTTTCAAGAAGAAAATAATCTTCTAATATTAAACTGTAATATAATTTAACACACAAAATATTAATGCCACCTTCACTTAAACTGCATAAGAAACTTTGTTTCCTTGGTGAGTTATTGAAAGAATTAATTAGGCCCTATATGTAGTCTAACCCTTTTAATATTTTATCGTGCTACCTGAAGAGATTATCTCTCTCTCTTTTAATGAAGAGATTCTCTTTTTAAAACCTTACCTTTGGTTTCTATCTTTAACAAAATAAGGTGTTTATGTCTTTGTTTAGAGGTAGCTATGGCTTTCAAAATACATTATACTTATTAAATTCTTTTCAGTGGGACGCCTTGGTGGCGCAGTGGGTTAAAGCCTCTGCCTTGGGCTCAGGGCATGGTCTCAGGGGCCTGGGATCGAGCCCCGCATCAGGCTCTCTGCTCAGTGGGGAGCCTGCTTCCCCCTCTCTCTGCCTGCCTCTTTGCCTATTTGTGATCTCTTCTCTCTGTCAAATAAATAAATAAAATCTTTAAAAAAATAAAATAAAATAAATTCTTTCCAGTAAAAGTGTTTTAAGGAGGTTGAAGGTTATTTTGAGTTTATATTTCTGAATATCTTACATTTTGGTAGGACATTAGTCATTCAAGCGTTGTCACATTTATATTGTCACTTATCCTTCAATGAAATCAGCTTTGTAAAATAGTGAATTTTGTTGTCATTGCTTTTGTTAATTTAACAAATGAGGATACCAAGACTGAGGGGTAGAAATTGAAGATAGTAAGTTGGAATCAGGCTCAAGTCTTTTGGTGTTTTCCCATATATCAGATCTCGTGGATTTGGAGTCATGGTGCTTCTTTCAATATATTGCTAGAGTTGAAGTGGGAAAAATTACCAAAGATGTGATGCTTCAACAATTGTATTATACCAAAAATGTGGGAAAAACTGATGCCAAATTGTAGAAGCTGTTACAGGTTTGTGTTGTGTTAAAAATCAAAATTCAGCTGGGTAGATTTGAAGATCTAATTGGCTTTATTAAACAGGTCATGCATCAGGCAGAATCCCATCTAGTGAGCTCAGGGGCGCCCCAAGGAGTTGTACAAAATGGAAGGTTTTTATAAGAAGGAAGCTGGGGCAGGAAAGTTACTAGCAAAAGGAAAGGATTGTTCCTTAGAGGGAAGAACAAAGGGTCTTATGGTAACAGAGTATCTCATCTTCCTTTGGGGATGGAGAGGGCCCTGCTGGCAGACTCAGTGGCACCCATTAGAAAATTCTCAATGACCAGTTAAGACTACATTTCTGGGGGGGTTGAAACTGACTTAAATCTATATGTAAGGTCCTGGTTTGGGGAACTCAGCCTGAGTGATGTCATCCTGGGTCTCTGGTTTTCTTTTTAACACTCGCTTGAGATCAGCTGAAGTAGTTTTAGTGTTAATCTAAGATTTTTTAAATAAGTAGAATTGGGCAAATAAGGAACTGCTTTTTCCTTTCTTTTCTATATTCCCTTCTTTCCTTTTTTCCCCTCTTTCTTTTGTTTTAACCCCTATGGTCTAGTGTCTAACTGGCTATGAATATTTTGGAGGTATTGACAGGTAATTTAGACTTGACATTCTTCCCAACTTGCTGACAGAAATAGTTGCTGAGTTTGCTCTTCTGTCCAGGGAAAGGTGAGTGTAGGGGAAGTTGCATAAATTTATGATAGTAGTAAAGAATTTCAAAGTAAGTTTTGACTTGAATTTAATCATTTGCTCTGAGGGCATGTCTTTTTATAATACTAAAGTTTGATTTTTTATTAGCTTGAATTTTATGACTTAGGAAAATTATGTTACAGTGTTTTGTAGTCTGACTATAACTTGATAATGCTAGCATTTTTCTTTTTGTGGGGTTAAGAGTTAAGAAATGGTTGTTTTACCAGAGCAGATTTTATATTTTAACTACAAGCCCCTGTTTTTCCCAGAAGTTCTCAAATTACTTGTCAAAGATGTGAACAGTTAGAGCACCTGGCTGGCCCAGTTGGGGAAGCATGCAATTCTTGATCTTGGGGTTGTGAGTTCACGTAGAGATTACTTAAACAAAACAACAAGAAAAAAAGAACAAGAAAAAAAAAGTAGGCTGTTTTTTTAAAAAAAGATTTATTCATTTATTTTAGAGCAGTGTGGAGGGAGGGAGAGCACAAGCAGGAGAGGCAGAGGGAGAGGGTGAGAAATCCTCAATTGGGTTTCCCACTGGGTGGAGGAGATCATGACCTGAGCTGAAATCAAGAGTCTGATGCTCGACCAACTGAGCCACCCAGGCACCCTGTGGACTGTTTTGTACCAAAAATATGAACTTGTTTTTTTCTTTTCAAGGAGGCATACTGACACCAAATCACCTTGTTTTATTTGGCATTGATAGTGCCTAGAGATTTACAATTTCTGCACATTCAAATATTTGCTTTCTTGACCTTAATCTTCATGTCTGCCTATGAAATTTAAATGTGTGAATAAATATATGCCATTTGCCTGAATGTTTTCCTTTTTCTAACTTCTTGAGGTTTTTTTTTTTTAAACCTTAAGCATCAGTCAAGAATTTACTAAAAAGTTCTATCTTCTTATGATAGATAGAAGGAGAGGAGCCAGGTGAGTAGAATAGAGGCAAGCTTTAATGGAGGCGCTCTCGGGCGGGGTTCCCCTGCTCACAAGGGAGTGAGTCCAGGAAGTCACGCCCAGGAACATGGCAGGCTGATATTTAGGGGGGAGGAAGGGGCTCAGGTAACCATACAGGGGTGGACTTTGGGGCTGGACAATGCCGTATAAGGGCAGATTTTTATGGGTCTTTGTTCCTTTGTGCACCAAGGAAGGAAGGCCTCGTGGCGGGAAGGTTTCAGGGTGAACATCTCAAGATGGAGGATCAGCAGTCATTTTATTGAGTCTCCTGCGCTCCCCAGGACCGCCAGCCCAACATGATTTATTAAGAATATACAATTAAAACAGTGAAATATATTCAATCCAGGAGAGTCATGAAAGACAGTTTAGAATAGCCATACCTCTTTGGACTTGAGCATGTACAGTCCTCTCCTTTGTTTTGTCTTTATCGGTTTGTTATTGTTGCCTCATTTCAAAGAAAAATGGTAAGAGCAAAATAATTTCTGTTTCTGTTGGCCTAATTAGACTATAAGGTATTAGAAGGTTTAAAGAAAGGAAAGGACCTATATGTGTGTTTGTGGACACTTACTAAGTAATATTTTATAATTACCAATGTCATTATACAAGTGACTGGGAAGGACTTTGGGAAAGTGATTTATCTCAGAACTACAGAGATAGCATTCTACAGCAAGGGTCAGCAAACATTTTCTTGAAAGGCCAGATAGTAAATATTTTAGACTTTCTGGGCCATATAATCTCTCCTCCAACTACTCAACTCTGCCATTGTATTGTAAAAGTAGATGACTGATGACATACTATAGATAGTAAATAAATGGGCCCGGTTGTGTTCCTGTACAATTTTATTTACAAAACCAACTGTTTCTTGCTTTCTTGCTTTCTTTCTTTTTTAAAGGATTTTATTTATTTGACAGAGAAAGAGATCGCAAGTAGGCAGAGAGGCAGGCCGAGAAGGTGGGGGAAGCAGGCTCCCTGCTGAGCAGGGAGATCCCAGGACCCTGAGATGATGACCCCAGCCAAAGGCAGAGGCTTTAACCCACTAAGCCACCCAAGTACCCGCAAAACAGGTGTTTTCATTTGCCAATCTATGTTCTATAGCATCCTAACAAATAATATTCATAAACAACCGTGTGTTTATGCAATTCTCTGCCCTACAAAAATATTTTTTATATTTAAGGATAATTTGTTAAATCACAGAGGAAGAGAGGACTTCGTATTTTAAAATGGCCTAGTAGGTATATACAGAAATAATTTCAGGTAATGCAATATGCTGGTTGGAATTTCCTTTAAGATATTCTGTGGGAGAAAGGCTAGGTAGATATAGGTGAACCAAATTTGATAAAATGTTGGTAAATATGGAAGTAGATGATGGTAGATAGAAAAAATTCATTACACTGTGCTCTTAAGGCAGCAGTTTTCCCCTTCTCTTGAAATAACCTTAAAATAAGAAAGTGAATAAGAAAGCAAACTCCATCTTCAGCACAACTGGAGAGATCTCTGCAGTCCTAAAGCACGATATATGAAGAAGTGCTGCCGGATCCGGTGAAGGTCAGATAGGTGTGTGAGAGGACTCTCAGAGATGGTAGCTTTGCCTCCAGATCCCCAGCAAAGCTCTGCAAAAGAACTAGCTGACCTGTTTTCGCCAAAGCAGCATTCAACACTACCCATTACTTAATGCTTTCCTCCAAGATGTATTTAGGAATCGTATGCCAGTCCAAATAATAATTCAGTATAAAGCCAAAGACATTTTTTAACCTGCCAAATTTCAGGACATTTTATTCTCATGAGCCCTACTTCAACAGGATGAAGTGCAGACAACCAAGACATGAAAGGAAGAAACTATAGTGAAAGTATTGATAGGGAGCATGGAGTCCACTGATCCATAAAATTAAGACTAAAATAAATGTGAAGATTAGATTAGGTTTTATAGAGCAAATATGAATGTTTAAAACCTTGACAAGGTAGTATTGATATAACTGACAAAAGTGGGAAGAGTGAGGCACAAAAGTGATATATAAAGTGGTTTAAATCTTCTGTTTTATAACATTACCAAAATATGTTTAAAATCAATAAATCCAGAGTGTGGGGTATATAGGTAGTAGATAATAGATAAATAGATAAGCACTAAGAGAAATAATAAAAGCTAAACTGTATAGTAGAGGGGAGGGAAAAAAAGAGGCATAATTAGGGGCAACTGAATGGCTCAGGTAGTTAAACGTCCAGCTTTTGATTTCATCTCAGGTCACGATCTCAGAGTTGTGAGAGCAAGCCCCATATCAGGCTCTGTGTTCAACGGGGAGTCTGCTTGGGATTCTCCCACTTCCTCTGCCCCTCTCCCCAATAGCATGCTCTCTCTCTCTCTCTCTCAAATAAATAAATAAAATATTTTTTTAAAAAGGCATAGTTATAGTAAGCTCATCACTGTTCATAATAGAGACAGAAAATCTATAAATATATATATATATATCTATATCTGTATCTATATCAGGAGTACCAATTGTTAAGATTGACATTTAAAAAATATTTGTATTTAAATTCAATTTAGTTAACATATAGTGTATTATTAGTTTCAGGGATAGAATTTAGTGTTTCATCAGTTGCATATAATACCCAGTGCTTATTACATCACGTGTCCTCCTTAATGCCCATCACTTAGTTACCCCATCCCCCTACCCACCTCCCCTCCAGCAACCCTCAGTTTGTTTCCTATAGTTAAGAGTCTCTTATGGTTTACCTCCCTCTGTTTTTATCTTATTTTATTTTTCCTTTCGTTCCCCTATGCTCATCTGTCTTGTTTCTCAAATTCCATACATGAGTGAAATCATATGGTGTTTGTGTTTCCCTAACTGACTTACCTCACTTAGCATAATATCCTCTACTTCTATCCATGTCTTACCAAATCATGGCAAGATTTCATTCTTTTTGATTTGTTGAGTAAATACCACATTTTTAAAAAGATTTTATTTATTTATTAGAGAACACATGAGTGAGCTCAAGTTGGGGGAAGGTCGGAGGGAAAAGTAGACTGCCTACTGAGTGGGGAGCCTGGCGTGAGGCTCGATCCCAGGACCCTGAGATCATGACCTGAGCCAAAGTCAGACATTTAACGATTCAGCCATGCAGGTGCCCCATAATACCACATCTTCTTTATCCATTCATCTCTCAATGGACATCTGGGTTCTTTCCATATTTTGGACATTGTTGCTATAAACTTGAGGTGCATGTTCCCCTTTTAAAATTACTATGTTAGTATCTTTTGGATAAATACCTAGTAGTGTAATTGCTGGGTCATAGGGTAGTTCTGTTTTTAACTATTTAAGGAACCTCCATACTGTTTTTCAGAGTGGCTGCACCAGTTTGCATTCCCACCAGCAGTGTAAGAGGGTACCCCTTTCTCCTTATCCTCGCCAACATCTGTTGTTTCCTGAGTTGCTAATTTTCATCATTCTGACCTGTGTGAGGTGGTATCTCATTGTGATTTTGATTTGTATTTCCCTGATGACAAGTGATGTTGAACATGAGCATTTTTTCATGTATCTGTTAGCCACTTGTGTGTCTTCTTTGGAAAAATGTCTGTTCATGTCTTCTGCCCATTTCTTGACCAAATTTTTTGGTTTTTTAGGTGTTGAGTTTGGTAAGTTCTTTATAGATTTTGGATACTAGCCCTTTAGCTGATGTCATCTGCAAATATCTTTTCCTATTCTGTAGGTTGCCTTTTAGTTTTGTGGATTGTTTTTTCTCCTCCTCCTCCTCCTCCTTCTTCTTCTCCTTCTCCTCCCCTCCCTCCCTCTCCCCTCCTCCTCCTCCTCCTCTTCCTTCTTCTTCTTCTTTAAAGATATTATTTATTTACTTGACAGAGAGGGACACAATGAAAGAGGGAACACAAGAAGGGGGAGTGGAAGAGGGAGAAGCAGGCTTCCTGCTGAGCAGGGAGCCCGATGTGGGGCTCCATCCCAGGAGAACATGACCTTAGCTGAAGGCAGACACTTAATGACTGAGCCACCCAGGCGCCCCTTGTGGATTGTTTCTTTGCTGTGCAAAACTTTCTATCCTGATGAAGTCCCAATAGCTCATTTTTGCTTTTGTTTCCTTTGCCTTTGGAGACCTGTTTAGCAAGAAGTTGCTATGGCCAAGGTCAAAGAGGTTGCTGCCTGTGTTCTCCTCTAGGGTTTTGATGGATTCCTATCTCCTATTTAGGTCTTTCATCCATTTTGAGTTTATTTTTGTGTATGGTAAAAGAAAGTGGTCCAGTTTCATTCTTCTGCATGTGGCTGTCCAACTTGCCCAACACCATTTGTTGAAGAGGCTTTTTTCCATTGGATGTTCTTTTCTGCTTTATTGAAGATTATTTGACCATAGAGTTGAGGGTCTGCTTCTGGGTTCTCTGTTCTGTTCCATTGATCTATGTGTTTGTTTTCGTGCCAGTGCCATACTTTCTTGATGACTACAGCTTTGTAATAGAGCTTGAAGTCCAGAATTTGATGCCTCCAGCTTTAGTTTTCTTTTTCAACATAACTTTGGCTATTTGGGGTCTTTTCTGGTTCCATACAAATTTTAGGATCATTTCTTCCAGGTCTGTGAAAAACGGTGATGGTATTTTCATAGAGATTGCATTGAATGTGTAGATTGCTTTGAGTAACATAGATGTTTTAACAATATTTGTTCTGAAAAATAAAATCTTAAAATAAATAAATAAATAAATAAATAAAAATAAAATCTTAAAAAAAATTTGTTCTTCCAATCCATGAACATGGAATGTTTTTCCATTTTTTGGTATCTTCTTCAGTTTCTTTCATGAGTGTTCTATAGTTTTCGGGTACATATCCTTAACCTTTTTGGTTAGGTTTATTCTTAGGTGTCTTACGGTTTTTGGTGCAATTGTAAATGGAATTGATTCTTTGATTTCTCTTTCTGCTGCTTCATTGTTAGTATGTAGTTATGCAGCTGATTTCTGGGAATTGATTTTACATCCTGTGACTTTGCTGAACTCCTGTATCAGTGCTAGCAATTTTTTTTGTGGATTCTTGGGCTTTCTACATGAGTATCATGTTGTCTGTGAAGAGTTAAAGTTTGACTTCTTTTTTGCTGATTTGGATACACTTTATTTCTTTTTGTTGTCTGGTTGCTGAGGCTGTGACTTCCAGTAGTAATGTTGAATAAAAGTGGTGAGAGTGGACATCCCTGTTGTGTTCCTGACCTCAGGGGAAAAACTGTCAGGTTTTGTGTATGGTATAAGAAAGTGGTCCAGTTTCATTCTTCTGCATGTGGCTGTCCAATTTTCTCAACACCATTTGTTGAAGTAACTCTTTTTTCCATTAGATATTCTTTCTTGCTTTGTTGAAGATTATTTGACCAAGGAGTTGAGGGTCTATTTCTGGGTTCTCTATTCTGTTCTGAGGATGATATTCACTATGGGGCTTTCATATATGGCTCTTATGATGTTGAGGTATATTCTCTCTATCCCTACATGGTGGAGGGTTTTTGTAACGAAAGGATGCTGTGTTTTGTCAAATGCTTTTTTTGCATCTATTGAGAGGATCATAAGGTTCTTGTCCTTTCTTTTATTAATGTGTATGTCACATTGATTGATTTGTGGATATTGATCCACCCCTGAAGCCCAGGAATAAATCCCACTTGGGGATTAATCCTTTTATTGTACTGTTGGATCCTTTTATTGTACTGTTGGATCCTATTAGCTCCTATCTTGGTGAGAATTTTTGCATCCATGTTTATCAGGGATAATGGTATGTAATTCTCCTTATTGGTGGGGTCTTTGTCTGGTTTTGGGATCAAGGTAATGCTGGCCTCATAGAACAAGTCTGGATGTTTTCCTTCCACTCCTTTTTTTTTTGGAACAGTTTCAGAATAGGTATTAATTCTTTAAATGTTTGGCAAAATTCTCCTGTGAGGCCATCTGGCTCTGGATCTTGTTTGTTGGGAGATTTTTTTTTTTTAAGATTTTATTTATTTGACAGAGAGAGAGAGATCACAAGTAGGCAGAGGGAGGGGGGGAAGCAGGCTTCCCACTGAGCGGAGAGCCCGATCCCAGGGCTCTGGGCTGGGAGGGGTCCATCCCAGGACCCTGAGATCATGACCTGAGCCAAAGGCAGATGCTTTAACCCAGTGAGCCACACAGTTGCCCCTAGATAAAGTATTCTTGGCTGCATACTTTTCCCATTTAGCATATTGAATATATCATGCCAGTCCTTTCCAGGTTCTGTGGACAGGTCTGCTAGGCTTATGTGTCTAACCTTGTAGCTTAAAGATCTCTTGTCCTGAACTGCTTTCAAGATTTTCTCTTTATCTTTGTAATTTGCAAGCTTCGCTATAAAATAGGTCAAGGTGTTGACCTATTTTTGTTGATTTTGAGGGGAGTTCTCTGCCTCTTGTATTTGAATGTCTGTTTCCTTCCCCAGATTAGGGAAGTTCTCAGCTATAATCTGTTCAAACAGGGGCACCTGACTGGCCCAGTCTAAGTGTCTGACTCTTGGTGTCAGCTCAGGTCATGATCTCAGCATCCTGGGATCGAGCCCTGTGTCAGGGTCCATGCTCAGCATGGAGTCTGCTTGAGTTTCTCCCTCTCTAAAATAAATAAAATCTTTAAAAATTTTTAATTTGTTCAAATAAACCTGCCCCTTTTCCCACTCCTCATCTTCTGGGACTCCTATATGATACATATTATTTTGCTTTATGGAATCACTGAGTTCCCTAAGTCCACCTTCATGATTTAATACTTTTCTTTCCCTCTTCTTTTCAGCTTCCTTATTTTCTTCTGTGTCACTCATTTGCTCTTCTGCTTTGTTCATCCTCGTTTTTATAGCCTCCTCTTGGGACTGCATCTTGGTAATAGCATTTTTAATTTTGACTTGACTAGATTTTAGTTCTTTTTTTCTCTAGAGTAAGGAATTCTCTACTGTTTTCTATGCTTTTTTCAAGCCCAGCTAGTATCTTTATAATCACTGTTTTAAATTCTAGTTCAGACATCTTGATTATATTCATATTGATTAAGTCTGCTGGCACTGACTACTACTTCCTGTTCTCTCTTTTGGGGTGATTTTCTCCATGTTGTCATTATGTCCATAAAAGAAAAGAAGAAAGAAAGGGAAAAAACAACAAAATCACAATAACAACCACAACAGAAAACAAAACTAAACTAAACTAGATCCTGGGTGTGTTTTGGTCTGCCTGTTAAAAGAAATGAGATACCCAAATAAGAAAGAAAAACATGTATATGTATACATAAATGTGTGTATAAATACAATGAACGGAAACAAAAAATATATATAAAGTAAATATAAAAATTAAAAAGAATAAAAAAAGAATTGAAAAAATTACCTGGAAGCATAATACCAATAGACTAAAGAATAAAAATACAAAGAATGGTATAAACAAACTGTTTTCCCCAGGAGCTGAAGTTTTGAAGCCCTCTATGATCAGTAAACTTGGTGTGAGTGAGTTAATTGTGCTGGTCTTCTGGAGGCGGGGCCTGTTGCACTGTTTCTCAGGTGGACTTACTCTAGTGGAAAAGTGCCTCCGGTGCTCAGAGGCCAGGGCTGGGTGTAAGCAGCTCTGGACTCCACTAGGTGGCACTGTTTTGCTCCCTGAAGGCCTTCAGTGCTGATGGGCTGGATGAATATGGCTGTACCCTGCTCTCTAGAGTCAGAGATGAAAATTTGCACACACACGCCCCTGCACTCTTCAGTCAGCCCCCACAGAAAAGCATTCAATCACTCTTGTCTCCCTGGTTTCCGTTAGAAGTCTGTTCACCCGGACATTTTTATGTCAGGCATAGGACTGAGTTTAAAAACTTCAAATTTTAGGGACTCCTATGGTACAGACCCTTGCTGTTCCTTGGGGAGGGTGTCTCACCAGGCTTTTGCCTTTTGCTGGATCCTGTCCAGGAAACTGGTCACACAACCGTGCAGTGGTTTGCACCTTATGGCAACACAGAGCAGAGAGCTTGCACGTAGACTTGTTATTCTCAGCCAGCTTCCCCACGCCTATGCCTGGGAACTCTGCCCCACTCAGGTACCCCCTGTTGTTCTTGCGATCCCCAGGATCCTGAGACCATACTGTCTCACCTGGGATTCTGCCCCACTTTGCCACCTGAGCACCTTTGAGCCAGGGACATGCGCTCCTCTTCCCGCCATAGCAGACTTCTGAAAGTTCTGATTTTGCACTTCACTGCTTATAATACTTTGCAGTAGCCTCCTTAAACAGGCCCCTACCCCTCCACCATATCATCAGCTATTTCACACCGGATTCAAGTCTCTGCACCTCCTACCTCCCAAACTGTGGTCACTTTTCTACTTAAGGACTTGCAGCACCTATTTTTCAGATCTCTGATTGATTTCTCAGGTGATCTGAATGATTTGATAACTGTAGTTGTATGCGAGGGACATGACAAACTTAGGGTCCCCCAACTACTCTGCCATCTTAACTTCTGGGATTAACATTTTAAATTGGGTAGCCAGAGTAGGCCTCACTCAGAAAGTAAAATTTGAGCAAATATTTCAAGGAAGTGAGGGAACCTATTTGTTACCTGCAGAAATACTATTCTAATCAGAAATAATAACTGTTGCAGAGTCTTGAAGCAAGAGCATAGCTGGTACATAAAAGAACCAGGACAGAGTCTCGAGGGGCTAAAGCAGAATAATTGAGAGGGAGAGGGGTAAGAGATGAAGTCTGAGAGATAATAGGGTATCTCATAACATTGGACCTTAAAGACAGTTAAAAGAACTTAGACTTTTGCTCTGAAATAACTACTAAACCAAAGTAAACTTCCCATATTATCAGAAGAAATACAGGTGTAACTAAAATAAAGCAAGCCCAAACCATTTAGTAAACTATTTTTAAGAAGAAAGAACAGCAATAAAAGCAAAGCATGAAATTTTATAGTATAATATTTGATGACTGAAAGGAGAGTAAATATATATTATATTAATATAAATAGGCTAAACTTTTCTATTGAGCGATTCCCAGATTGGATCACAAAAATTATTTAGAATCATTTCTAAAACAAGCTCTGAAAGAATAACAATATTAGAGGATAGGTAAAGCATAACAGGCATATACAAACTAAAAACAAATGTAGGGGTCATGATCGTAATATTGGGCAAGATTAGTACAAATAGTACTTAGTACAAGAAGCATTACATTAGGGAAAAGGACATAAGAGATCTGTGAAGAAGATCTTAAAATGCTTTTCAGTGACACAGGTACAGACTTAAATGGAAAGACGTAAGGTTTATGGATATGAAGACTCAAAATCATACAGAAGTCAGTTTCTCTTATGTTAATTAGAGTTAATATCTCAATTTCATAACCAAAAAAAAAAAAAAACCAAAAAACTAGTTAACATTTATTGAGCAGTTACTCTGTGACAGGCACTGTTCTAAATACTTTATATGTATTACATTTACTCCTCACAGCAAGTTTATGTGGTAGGCACTAGTATTACTCTTTGTCCATTTTTCAGTGAAGAAACTGAGGCTCAAAGAGACTAATGAAATTGTTCCAAGTTGAAGTTGGAGCAGGTTATTGAGTCAGAATCTAAGCTCAGGCAGGGTGATCACAAATTCTGTGATTTTAACTAATGTGCTATTATACTGTTTTGAAATTAATGGGATTGTGTGTTTGTGTTATATCACTAGATAAACTGACTCCAAGTTCAAGTATTGGAGAATAACCAGGAAAAATCTTAAAGGAAATTAATCAGGCAAAACTAAAACTTAGCCTCTCCTCCCAGGTACTAAAATATATTATAAAGCTAGAATGTTGAAATAATGTAGTCATGAGGGCATGAGCAGGGAGATCAGTGGACAGAATAGTAATTCAGAAAAAGATCTAAATTCGTATAGGTATTTAGAAAATTACAAAGGGAGCATTTCAAATAAGAGGGGAAATTATTTAAATATGGGACACCTGTGTTATTACTGGGACATTAGTTGGATTTCTCCTTTAACCAAGAATAATTCCTAATGAATCAATGATTTAAACATGAAAAATTAGACTAAAAAAAGCAAACAGAGAATGTTGTTATAGTCTCAAAAGTAGGGAAGACCTCTAAGATTTATGACACAGGCCCCTTAAGTTACAGAGATGATTACAACGTGTTCTGTTGACAAAGGGCTAATTTTCTTAATATTTAAAGAACTTGTACAAAATAATATTCTAAGACCAAGAACTAAATTGAAAAAAAGGGCAAAGGATGTAAATACTTAGTTAATAGAAAAGCAAATATAATTAACTCTTAGATTAAAAGTATGTAAAAATCTTCACTTTCAATACAAAAATGAAATATTGCTCAACTTTGACGCTGGCAAAATAAAGAAATTTAATGATACATTGTTTTGGAGGTGTTAGGAATCAGATGTTCATTTAGTGAATAGAGTATAATCTGTATAATTCATGTAAATTTCCACAAAAACAGTTTGGAAATAGCTTTCAAAATTTAAAGTGTACGTACCTTTAACTTGGCATTTGAAGTATTTTATCTTCTGATATTGGTGCCTACACATAAGGATATTCATTCTAGTATCATGTGTTAAAATAATGAAAGATTGTTAACAGCCAGTCGTAAAGATGTACCATAAAATTTATTTAACAAATGTAATTTTATTCAGTCACTAAAAACAGTGAGTTAAGTAAAAAAAAAAAAAAAAAAAGCCAGATGAGTAATGAAACTCTAGCATGCTACCATTTATGTTTTTAAAAATCTCTGCAAATACATACATATATGTATGTATTTGATAGGATGTTTAGATTTAACGAGTTACCTCCGGAGAGAACTGTGTTGCTGGGCCAAAGGGATGGGAGGAAGACCGACGTTAAGTATAGAAGACTTAATTTTTTATTTAGTTTTTGTTTTTTTTAATTTTGTATCATGTACCTGTTTTATCTATTCAAAAGAAATAACTTAAGCGTTTTAAATAAAATTATACTGCTAGAAAGTACCTAGGAATAGTCAAACAAAAAGACCT
>JAQQSY010000587.1:0-14985 GCA_028646535.1 Procyon lotor | reverse complement strand
TAATTAAGTACTAATAAGTACCATTTGGGAACAAAGCCACTAGACCCTATGTGTACAAACGAGCCCTGTTTCCTTCAGAGGAGTCCCTCTGGGAACATAAATAGTTGTCCCACCAATGCCACCATTGATCAAACTCTTTCTGGGACTGGAACATTATCTTCCGAGCCAGTTTACTAGTCACACCAGAAAAGAGCCTCATTTGATGATTTCATGTCATTTTTTTCATAATCAGAACCAACTCTGCCCAGCTTGAGCATCGGCCATAAGCTTGCAGAGCTCCCTCAGGAAGCAGGAAGGCACTGGCCTGGGGTTGGGCTCAGGGGCGGGCAGCTGCAGAGGAGCTTGTCGCCTGCAGCGTGCTCCAGGGGACTTGCCCAGTGTTCATGCACTCCCACCCCTGGAATCCCCCACCCCGCACCTCGCCGCTGAACCAGTCACCATTTTGGCTTCCAGACTCAGTTCTGACCAGGTAGGCTCCTCAGGCATCACAGTTTGGGGCTGTAGTTCTTCATTCTCAGAGTTCATCTTGGTTATTTGGGACACTGTGGAAATGCACTTCGAAGGGTTCCATCAGCAGGGTCACTGCTCCGGCTGCTGTGCCCCGCATGAAGGTGAAGCCTCCGCCATTGGCTACTCCCGGCTGAGCACAGAGCAAGGAAGGCATACCACGGAGACGTGGGACTCCTTGATGGCCGGTGATGGGTGGGCTTTGGCTTGAGGACTCCCAGTAACCTCTCAGACCTCTCTTAGACTACATGACTTCCAGGAAACCTCTCCCCCACCTTCCCTCCATTTCTCCATCCCTGGGGACCAGGTGGGGATTGCAGTCTGATGACCTTCCCAGCCTCCCCGCACCTCCCAATTTCTCTCCCATAGGCATTTATTCTCACTTTATCTCAACACCTGCTTCTCAGAGGACTCGGGCTAACCCAGTCTTTGCTATATCCTCAGTTTTATTTATTTTATTTATTTATCTTCTTCTGATCCCCACCTCTCAAGCGTCATTAGCCCTCCCTCCCTAACCGGCACGTTCAGCAATCAGAGACCGCGCCTCCCAACTGCAAATGTCCATCCTGGCCGGGCCCTGGCCGGTCTCTCAGAGGGGGTTTCACCTCCTCCCTTCAATTCACAGTAATAGAGTTTATTTGACTTCTGGCTACTTGCCTCATGGTTCCTTCTTAGCAGACGATGTGCAGATCTGATCTGAGTTAGAAAGAAGAATCCCAAATGTCCTAGCTAGGAACTCAAAGGAGCCACTGCTCCAGCTTTCAAACGCAGCTCCTAACCCGTTCCTAGGACTTCCAAACCTAGGGTTCTATCGCAGACACTACCATAGGAACAGGGTACCTTCTGAGAACCCCACAAGCAGTATGTAATCCAGCCCCATTCTCAGCACATGGAAGGTGGACTCAGTTAATCGGGTCCTTTCTACCCTTTCTTGAACTCATCCCTTGCTTTCAGGTACGTTTTAGTAGAATCACGTAAAGCCATTCTCATTATAAAAACTTACTAAATTGGGATGTGTTAGTCTCTCTTCATTATCTGATTGCCAAGACGGAAAACTTGAAATAGAGAGGTGGGGTGAGCAATTAGATGCTTTGATCCAGAAAATATGCAAAAGATGTTTGCATTGCTAGGCATTCATTCCAGGATTTTAACATGCTGACCCAGAGCCAAATTTCCTGGGTGATCCTCCCCTGCACCACCTGTGTTCAGAGACTACAGAAAATAGATGTAAGAGGAGCCAAGGGCTGCCTCTCGAAGCTTCACATCTTGAAGTTTCCCCAACTGGGCTCTTAATTTTAACCCAGAGAGCTTTTATTTTGTGAATTCCTAGCACCAGGAGGATGGGGGGAAACAATGTGTGTCTTCAGAGCAAATGGCGACAAATAGGGCCACAAAACCTAGGTACGCGGTGGAGTGTGAGAGTGGTCACTTATAAGAACACCTTAGATTCTACCAAATAACAGGATTGTGTTGGCATTCTGTGGTCCACATGCTTGGAACAAGCAAGAAAACAAAACAAACAAAAACGGGAGAAATCGAGACATGCTTGGATTATCCAAATCTATTAGATACTTTGAAGTAAAATGCTCTGGACTTCCTGCCAGGGAGTAAATTATTGAGTAAAGGATTAAGATGTGTATACTGTCGGGGCTCCTGGGGGGCTCAGTGGGTTAAAGCCTCTGCCTTCAGCTCAGGTCATGATTTCAGGGTTCTGGGATGGAGCCCCCGCATCAGGCTCTCTGCTTGGCCAGGAGCCTGCTTCCCCCTCTCTCCCTGCCTGCCTCTCTGCCTACTTGTGATCTCTCTCTCTCTCTCTCTCTCAAATAAATAAATAAAATCTTTTTAAAAAAATAAGTGTGTACTATCAAATGGCTATTGCAAAAAAGGACAAAGAAAGACAGTATCTTTCTTTCATTTAGAGTTCTAGCCATTTGAAAGGATACCTTTCGAAAGGTAAAAAAAAAAAAAAAATGGATGGGCATCACTGCCTCCAAACCATTACATTGATCTGTTGGCCCTATTAAAGTGAATTAAAGACTTTCTAAGCTTCAGTGAGTATTTTAGGAGGTTTGTAGGAAAGTATGTCATTTCCCCAAAACCCTTTAATTGACATAACCTTGAACCTTCAGTTTCTACTGGGAATACCAACAAGAAAGGAGGAGGTTCAGGACCAGAGGAAAGCCCAGTTTCCAACCTGGAGCACCTTGGGGGTCTTCAGGCATCATGCGTGGGCAAGGGCTCTGATATCCCAGGGGCCTGATGCACCATTTGCTGATTCCACCAACCCTTTCTCTGCATTGAAACAACTGGTCTGAGAACATACAGATCCATCTATAGTAGGTTCAGGAAGCCCTTAATTCTCACCAGCAGAAGTCTGCCAGATAGTGAGACTTGTTTCTCTCATTCACAAACTGCGTTCCCTTGCTCTAGCATGCGGAAACAGCTGCACAACCTGTATTTTGCTTCGATGTAGGAAGAGTTTTTTCTTTTTCTTTCTATTTTTAAAATAAAACCCCGGAAGAAGTGATTCACTTGTGTTTGGGTTATCTTGCATGAAAAAATATATATCTTTAAAGGCTAGCAACTCAGTGTGAAGATTCTTCACTACGTGCGGAGCAGGGCACCCAGAACCCTAGGAGGAGCAGCAGGCTCATATCATAATTTAGAACATGTGTTCTTTGAAAGATATAAGGAGGGGCACCTGGGTGGCTCAGTGGGTTAAAGCCTCTGCCTTCGGCTCAGGTCATGATCTCAGGGTCCCCCTCTCTCTGCCTGCCTCTCTGCCTACTTGTGATCTCTCTCTCTCTCTCTGTCAAATAAATAAATAAAATCTTTTTTTTAAATGAAAGATAGAAGGATTAATCAGCCACACTTTCTATTCTCCTTATTTTCCTTGCTGAGCCACTACAGTCCAATTCATATAAATTAAATGAGTGTGTAGCAGGTTTGAAATTTACAAAGTTAGATGTGGAAGTCTAGAATTTTATTTTTCTCTAACTGAACTCCTTTGTTCATCAGGATATGCTAACAGTAGTAAAAACACCCCCCAAATCTCAATGGCTTAAATTAATAAAGTTTGTTTCCCACTCATGATACGTGTCCCTTGTGAATCCATCGTAGCCACTCACAACCCCAGGGTGGTAAAATCTCCATCATCTTATGACGTCCGCATCTTCACAGAAGTCTTCAGGGTTTGCCAGCGTAGAAGGGAATGCAGAGAACTGCGCACGCCCCCGCCCATAAATGCTTCCACACAGAAGTGATATACACTGTTTCCTTTCACATTTTATTGTTCAAAGCAAGTCAGGTGGCCACAAGGCACCCCCCCACAAACTTTACGGGAATATGTGTCCCAAAGGAGAGAATACCCAGACATTTTGTAACCACTAGCAAGGATGACTACACCACTTCCCCTGAGCATTTCTTAATCTTGGCACTTTAAAGGGGTCACTAGAAGTTCTATGCAGGTCAAACTTCATAGTTCCCTCCTCCCCCCCTTCCAATAAAGTAGCAATCTCAAGCCTTTCTCTGTAGTAACTCTAGAATCTCCACTGAAGGGGATTCAATCCCTCCCAGTTTCAAACTGTCTCCTCAGGATCGTTATTTAACTGGTTGAGGCTTTAAATTGACTCATTCAAGTTAAAACTCTCTACCAGGGCTGGAGTCCTCTCTCTCACTCTACTCCGCCCACCCCCCACCACCCTCTGCCCGAGCTGGGAGGCTGGAACAGGAAAATCGTCTCAAAGCCCAAGAAGAATTCCTTGATTGTGTTGGTCATCAGAGAAAGAACCGGTAACGAAGGCAACATTTTTGGGATTGGGGTGGGAGGTAGGGTACCATGAGATCTGAGGCCATCATTTCAACTGTGAGATTAAGTCTCAAATCCTACAGCGGAGTAATGTTCTAATGTGGGAAGTTCCTGTGGAAATAACACAAACAGATAGCTCTAGTTAAGTGTGGAAACCTTTTTTTTTTTAACCTATGAGCCAAAACCTTGGGAACACATTTGTGGTGATTTATCACCTCAATTGCTATGCAGAATCTTATCCTACCAGAGACTCAGGGATGAGAAGTAAAAAATAGAAACCCAAGGCCTATTGAGATAAATGTTCCTCTGTAAATCAGTTTCCTTTGGCATCCACTCGGATTCTAGAAAGACTTTGAGAGTCTACTGCTGTGTGAAGTATTCGAGTTAGCTGCGACAAAGATGTCCTAGACCATACCTTCTCTCCTCAAAGGGACCTCCAAGTGAAATATTTAACCAAACAATATTTAGCTAAGGGCATTATCAGCCATAGAAAACTATTTTTAAAATAAGGATAACAATGAACAGGTAGTGTTCACCGCATGACTCAAAATAGTTATCGGTTCCACATATGAGCAGGAATGGAATTATCCATTGGTCTCTGCTCTGAGGTACAAGAAGAAACTGGAGGACTGGGAAGTCTCTCTTGGTGTAAAGCCAAGTGAACAGGCAACTCCCAGAAAATTTTCAGTTACCTACCTCTTAGCTCTCTTTAATAGTAATGCACAGGTGTTATGTCCGCTCCCAAAGCCAAGAGCTTCCCAAAAGGTATCAAGTGCAAAATTAAACTAACTGCCACTATCCAATCCAGCAATCACAATCTTTGGCATTTACCCAAAGGAGGTGGAAAGTTATATTGATATAAAAACCCACACACACACAGATGTTTTCAGGCATTTAACTCATAATTGCCCAAATCTGGACATACCAAGATGTCCTTTGGTAGGTGAAAGGAAAAATAAACTCTGGTACATCCAGACAATGGAATGTTACTCAGCACTGAAAAGAAATGAACTATTTAAGCCATGAAAAGACATGGAGGAAACTTAAATGTACATTACTGAGTGAAAGAAGTCAACCTGGAAAGCCTACCGAACGTATGATTCTAACTCTATGACATTCTGGAAAAGGCAAAACTATAAATGTGAAAGGATTAGTAGTTGTCAGGGGTTAGGAAGGAGTTAGGGATGAACAGGTGTTAGGGAGGACATAGGGATGAACAGGTGGAGAACAGAGGATCTTTAGGACAGTGAAAATACTCTGTATGATACCCTAATAATGAATACATGTCATTATACATTTATCCAAACCCATAGAATGTACAATATCAAGAGAGAATCCTAAAGTACACTATGGACTTTGTGTGGTAATGATGTTTTAAGTTTTTTTTTTTTAAAGATTTTATTTATTTATTTAACAGAGAGAGAGAGATCACAAGTAGGCAGAGAGGCAAGCAGAGAGAGGGGGGGAAGCAGGCTCCCCACTGAGCAAAAGCCCGACATGGGGCTCGATCCCAGAACCCTGAGATCATGCCCCAAGCTGAAGGCAGAGGCTTTAATCCACTGAGCCACCCAGGCGCCCCAGTAATGATGTTTTAATGTAGGTTTGTCAGCTGG
Source organism: Procyon lotor (assembly GCA_028646535.1). NCBI lineage: Eukaryota > Metazoa > Chordata > Mammalia > Carnivora > Procyonidae > Procyon > Procyon lotor. Next base: position 9,057 of record JAQQSY010000587.1, on the reverse strand, counting down.
AACAAATGTACCGCTCTGCTGGGGGCTGTTGATAGTGGTGGGGACAGACTATGCAAGTGTGGACATAAGGGTTTATGGAAATCTCTATACCAGGGCGCCTGGGTGGCTCAGTGGATCAACCCCTGCCTTCAGCTCAGGTCATGATCTCAGGGTTCTGGGATTGAGCCCCACATCGGGCTCTCTGCTTGGCAGGGAGCCTGCTTCCCCCCTCTCTCTGCCTGCCTCTCTGCCTACTTGTGATCTCTCTCTGTCAAATAAAAATCTTAAAAAAAAACTCCGTACCTTCAGCTCAATTTTGCTATGAACCTAAAACTGCCCTAAAAATTATATATATAATATATGATTAATAGTAATGATATAATAGATTTATTATATATAATAATAATAAAATATTATATATATATTTTAGGTATCAAGTCATGGGTTTAATCTGAGCATCCCTGGTAAGCACAAAGTACCTGACTGGCTGAAAACTATGCCCATTCAATGGTAGAACAACAGGGGATGCTAGAACGCGGTTGGCTGAGAATCCCTTGAATTTGGCCAAATCAGAAATTTCAAAGAAAGGACTTATTGCTCTCAGGAGACTGGACAGAAAGGCTAACTTTCTGCCACTGAGCCCAGAAAATGGAAATCAGGGCCCTTAAAGCTCTTGGGAAGAAACAGAGTTATGCAATGTTAAGCCTCCCCGGGAGCATCTTAGCACAGAGTAGTTGTTGCCTCCGAGCTTCAGAGCCTGCGCTAGTGATGCCCCAGACGGAGAAGCCCAGGAGCCCAATGACTTGAGACTTAAACTGTGACAAGTGGCCTCGGAGTCAGCTGATTCAGCACTGGATGTCCTTGGGCAGTGTCAAGGGTGAAAGAGTAAGAGAGGCTGTGCTAGGGGAATTACAACTAACATGAAGGAGAGCCTCCTTAACGCAGAAGGATCTCGAAGGTCATTGGATAGCAATTAGTACAAGAGAAGGCACCAGGTTTTGTGGAGGAAAGGGCCCCCTTCACGTGGGTCATCCAGACCACACAACTGCATCTCAGCAGTGACGTGGTAAGATTCCAACTGTCCCACTGGTAGGAGGCACTGATCAATGGCCCCAATTTCCTTTCCGCAAAGTTTAATTGTATCTAGGATTGATGCACTGGATTGTGGAGGCCCTGAGAGTCTTGGGATTTTCAAGGAGAAGGAACTGTAAAGGTTGAAAAATGATATTCTTGCCGAAGTGATATGAGGCTTGAGCCATTTCATCACAAGAATAAAAAAAAAGTTCCCTTATTTTGAAGCCCAAACTCTGTTGAGGTAGAATATATCTGTTACAGAGTCACCTAGGCATTTGTTGTTTTCTTCAACTAGAATTTGAGTTACTGGAAAGTAGGAGCCATGTTTATTTATCACCATGTTTATTTCCAGTATATGCTGGAATCTATTAGGGCTCTTTGCAGCAGAGGTAAACAAATTTTTTCTGTAAAGGGCCTGACAATGTATAATTCAATCTCTGTGGGGCATATGGGCTCTGTCACAACTAATCAGCTCTCATTGAATTGCAAAAGCCATAGACAATACACAAGCAAATTACTATGGCTGTATTTCAATAAAACTTTATTTGTAAACACAAGTGGAGGGGCCACAGGACCATAGTTTGCTGACCCTGCTTTACAGCACAGAGTATTGGAAAGATCATGAGTTGTAAGGGAAGATATATCCTTATTTCACATTCTAGCTCAGTTTTCTTTTCTGAAAAAAAATGGGGTATGATAATAGATCACATGTACAAGTGAAAATGATATGTATGAGAGATCCTGAGAATATTTGGAATATAAGAAAATACTCAATAGATGTGTTTTCTTAGTACATCAAATTATAAGCTCTATAGTTGCAGAATTTAAATTCGCAGACATTTTACTTTTTTAAAAGTCACTTGACCAAACTTTCCTAGAGAGTCCTTTACACCTCTTCTGGAGGTCGTGTTTGTCATTGATTCCAGCAGAAAATCCGTGCAATCAGAAAGCTCAAATGGAATTTGGGTTATAATTCCTGTTGATATATGTTGATTTAAACTTTGAAGGCCAATGTAGTAACTCATAAAATGGAAAGGAATCACGGAAATGGAGCCTTCAGACTCACTATGTGATTCACCTTCGGCACAGGGAGAGAAAGAGCATAATAAATGTGAGCGTTTGCTACACTCTTTTGATGGTGAAATGAAAAAAAAAAAAGTAAGGAGAATCTCTCCATGTCAGGGGATCGTGCCCCACCGCTGAATTGGATTAATGTCTCAACACATCATCCTCTGATGAATTCCATAGTGAGAGCATTTATCGACCTCTGTGCTGGAGAAAAATGTGACTCCTGAAGGATTTGCTATGACACATGTGTTTGATGGGAGAGACAAAGCTGATCTGGGAATACATTTGTGTCGGCCAGGGGTGTAAGCAAAATATGCAGAGCGTTCTGGTCTCCAGGCCCTCGGCGGACCTCTGCTTTCCGTGCCGTGCCATCAGGGCAGAAATCGTCTGCACAGAGCGCTGTGTGTGTTTCCAGTGAAAATAGCTGGAAATCAGGAGCTCTGTCATTCATTACTCAGGCAAGCATCGCAGACCTGGAAGGCTGACGTCTTTGCCCCCCAAAGCCTCTGCAGCCTGTGAGGGGCACCTGTGAGACCCCACTGGATGCTTCTCTTCTCTGCCGTTTAGCATAAGCTGGATGCGGCCTCTTGCAAATAGCTCCTTTCCCAGGGAATATCTGTATTTCCACTTACCTCTCCCTCTAAGAATGACGATCACATTTGCACATTTATTTCTGAAAATCACAGTAGGGGACATGGGTCTCAGGGTCTTGGTAAAGCTGTCCCCGAGGGGAGGAGGCATCAAGGCGGTGTGTTAAGGCGGAGGTGAATTCTGACTATGAAGAATGCCCACTTGAAGGGGCCTCGCGTAAGTTACCCAGCTGCTTAACTTCTCAGAATCTCTCTTTCCTCCTTAGAAAATGGAAGAGTAGTAACTAGTTTTCAGGCATTGGGAATTAAATGAGAGTGAATACAAAGCCCATGGCATAACATCAGGCACATAGGATCAATGAACGGTAGCTAACGATTGTTACGTACATTACTACTTTTATTTACCCAAATCAATAAGTCACCCTCTTCTGGAGAAAATGGGTTAGCCAAGGAAGTGGAACTGCTAAGAAAAGAATGCAAAGAAGACTTTCGACAGAGTTTTGCATCAAAGTGCCTGACCAAGTGTAGTTACTCAGTAACTACTGTAGTTATTCAGTAACTACTGGTTAATCTGATTTGACACCCACAACCATTCTTGTGCTCTGCAGAATCCAAATTAGGCCACGGATATCCTCTCAACTATTTTAATCAGAACCAGATGGAAGAGGAAACAGAGGCAATGCATATCATAATCGAGTTTACATCAGTCCCCAGAGGATGCACAGAGGAAATAACAGGTCTTTTCAGTCTTGCGTTTCAGTGACTCAAAAGGGGCGAGGCTACCGGGACCAACGGGGCTGCTCTGCCTCCCTGGGTGCAGGATAATTTGATACAAGCAACCTTTCCAGCGACAGAAGTCAGGGCCGTGACTCAGCATACCAGACGGGCAACAGACTAAAAAAAGTCTCTGTGTGCTCTTCTGCACTTTGGATTGAAGGCTGCCTGTTTTATCTGGTCTCCTCCTTTTAATATCACGCCACAATTGCACAAGGTGTCCTGTTACAACCTTCGCTCCCCGCCCCCAACCGAAGCCATCACTACACTTTGCCATTACACATAAGAATATTATTGTCAAGACCATGGCAGATGGCTGAAGCCCTCTGTTGAATGCAGCGCCCTTTTCACAAACCTAATAGTATGGGGAGGGTGCTCCTGCCAAGCATGACCATATGTGTTGGAGGGGTGGCCTTTGTGTGCCCCTTCAGTGCTCCAACAGAGGGATTCAACTTCTTTTTGTGTGCATCTTCTACGGAGGTCAGAGGTTCCTTACAGATCTTCCTAGGTTAAGCATTTTTTCCCTTGTTGGAGTTAGGTTTACAGAATGAAGAAAGAAAGGTAGAAATAAAGGAAGGAAAAAAAATGAAGGAAGGAAGGAAGGAAGGAAAGAAGGAAGGAAGGAAGGAAGGAAGGAAGGAAGGAAGGAAGGAAGGAAGGAAGGAAGGAAGGAAGGAAGGAAGGGAGGGAGGGAGGGAGGGAGGAAGGAAGAGAAAGGAAGGAAGAAAAGGAAAAGAAAGGAAGAAATTCCAAGCCACACAAGGTCCCAGAAGACCGTGTGTGACAAAGGGATGCATCAATTTCCAACAAGACTATTTGGGGAAATGTGCTGCATGATCCACAGCCCAGCACACATAGCTGGTTTCCCTTATTTGAGTTGTGCACACACCCTCTCCAGTGAGCAAGGCAAGAGCCAAGAATGGCCCTGCACCCAAAGGAAATACTTAAACTTGACCTTTCCTTTGAACCCACGGGAAATTCTGAGTTCAAAGACATTAGCAGGGCTGAGGGAAAGCCATGTCTGCATCATCTACAGGTTTTCTGGAAACTACTGGTTTGGGTTTAGTTCATTCCATCCTTTAATTAACCCTGCCATAGTTCTTTCTTCTTGTTTACAAGCTAATTTGTGCCACTATAGAAATTGCTTAATGCAGGGGCTCCTGGGTGGCTCGGTCGGTTAAGTGTCCAACACTTGACTTCAGGCCAGGTCATTATCTCAGGGTCATGAGATTGAGCCCCAAATCATTGGGCTTGGTGTTGGGCATGGATCCTGCTTAAGATTCTCTCTCCCTCTCCCTCCCCAACCACTGCCCCACTTGTGTTGTCTCTCTCTCTCAAAAAAAAAAAAAAAAAAAAAAAAAAATTAATGAAAAACACAATGCATAAAACATGGAAGAAGATATGAGCAGTGAGTAGTATATTTGTAAACTGGCTCTTTGGAGAAAGGAAAAATAAAGCCATGATTTATAGTCTTTGCCAATTCCCACAGTGTAAATACCCATTACGGCAATGTCAAGCTAACAACAGTTTAACGACTTGCTCTCAAAATTCCTGAGAGTGGTGCATCTCCACTCTTTTTGCTGCATTTTCACACAATTATGTCTATACTATAAATAAAATATTATATTCTGCTTTTTCCCTCCTGCTTGCTTTTTGAATTTATTCTATGACCATGTTTTATTGATTTGTACAGAGTGCTTATGTAGCCTTTTTTTTTTTTTAAGATTTTATTTATTTATTTGACAGAGAGAGATCACAAGTAGGCAGAGAGGCAGGCAGAGAGAGAGGGGGAAGCAGGCTCCTCATTGAGCAGAGAGCCCGATGTGGGGCTCGATCCCAGGACCCTGAGATCATGACCTGAGCTGAAGGCAGAGGCTTTAACCCACTGAGCCACCCAGGTGCCTCCTCCCCACCCCCCGTTTTTTTAAAGGGAAGAAATGGCCCAGGCCTCAGGGCAAACAGCTAGGTTCAAATAGTGGTGTCACATCTCACCAGTAGTGTGACCATGGGAACATTCCTTTGTTGAACCTCATTTCTTGACCTTCAAGAAAGAGATAACAAACGGTACCCAATTCACAGGGTAAAAATAGTTGAGATTTATTAATTGGTTGGTTTTTACTGCAAAAACCAGTCTTGCCAATGTAGAAAATCCTTCCCGGTTCTCGCCTCATGAGAAAGAAGGAACAGAATAGTATTACTGTATAAAGTGGCCTCTATCCTTGGGTGACCTTGGTAGTTGCTTATAGATTCGGATGCATGATCTTAAGCTCCTGTACTTTTTTCAAGTGACGTAATGAATGGAGTGACCCCATGCGCGGACTAGCCATCAAGGGGACTGAGGTCTATGGGGGCATCGCTGAGTTTATGTAGGTACGTGCCTTCGGAGACTGTCATTTGTGGAACAATTAACCTCAGTCTCTCTATGTTCTTATGGAGAGCAAAAACTTCAAATAAGAGGGGGTTTTATAAATCAATATCCTATTTCATCTTATATTAATATAAGATTATATATATATATATCCTTATATATCTTATACATTTTTATATATATATACACACTTTATACAATCTTCTATATATCCAAACATATGTACACATATATACACACATATGAGAAAGAGAATGTGCAAGATTTAATTTAAGAAAACAAACAAAACAGAATGGCTGCTTTCAACATTTCCCGGGTTGTTTCTGGAAGGATTCTGTCCTTCCCCCAAGCCAGAAGGCAGTAAGTCAAGGTTATCAACCATGCGCCCTTGACCTGCTGCCCTAACTCCTCTAGTAGGGTGATCCAGGCAAAACCACCACCTGTCGGCTTTTCTCTCCAAACCACTGCAGCCCAGCTGTAGCCACCCGGACCTGACATCACACGGCGCACGTGGTGAGGCAGCCAGACCATCACCAGACCCTGTGCCTTAGTACTGTCATAAGTGCAGAACTACGGTGGGGAGGGATTCCAATCCAGAGGCCAGGCCAGAAACACTGGCCCCCACTGCTTGGCTAATTTTAGAATACTGTACCAAGGAAAACAATATTCTATACAATATGATATCTAATAATATGCCAATGCTATCAGTATTGGCAACATTTAATGTATTTGGTGCAATGCTGGTGAATTCTTTCTGTTGGACGGCACACTCAGAATAGAAAAAAGTGTTCTATTTATTGTGGTCAGTTTGGATGTTTCTCCTTTTCCTTCCATTGGGAGAGATGGACAGCAGGAGATACCATCGTGAGGGCTAAGGAGGAAGAGGGACAGAGAATCTACACGCAGCACGGACTGTTCACTCCCCAGCAGCCCCTATGCTCTTGCCTGTCTTACAAACAGAGCGTACGATGCTGGGAAGCTTCAGTCCTTGAGGCCAGCCCCAGCCCTGCATAGCGGATGCTTAGGTCTTACTTTACATAGGAGAAAAAATAAATTTCTATCTTGTTTCAGACTACTATTACGTTGGGTATCTGTCACATGCCATCAAACCTAATCTTACCTGATATGTCAGGTAATCCACATCCAGGAGACCCGATCCCCAAATATGTGGCTGGAATTGATTGGAAGAAGTGAGAAGCCCAGTCCACTGGACCAAATTATTACAGCCATAAAAACCGCCAGTCAGTGGCCTCCCATTACGTGCCGGGCATCATTTCAAGTTTTTATTTTTTTAGATTTTTTTTTATTTATTTGACAGAGAGAGACGCAGCGAGAGAGGGAACACAGGCAGGGGGAGTGGGAGAGGGAGAAGGAAACTCCATGCTGAGCAGGGAGCCCAATGTGGGACCTGATCTCAGGAACCTGGGATCATGACCTGAGCCAAAGGCAGATGCCCAACCGACTGAGCCACCCTGGCGCCCCTTGCTTCAAGTTTTTAAATACACTGTTACTTAAGTCTGTGGAGCAGGTACTGCTGTCTGCATTTTGTTCAGAGGTGAAAGAATGGCCCTGAGATCACTTTATTTTTTTTTTTTAAGATTTTATTATTTATTTGACAGACAGACAGATCACAAGCACGCAGAGAGGCAGGCAGAGAGAGAGGGGGAAGCAGGCTCCCAGCTGAGCAGAGAGCCCGATGTGGGGCTCTATCCCAGGACCCTGAGATCATGACCTGAGCTGAAGGCAGAGGCTTTAACCCACTGAGCCACCCAGGCGCCCCCCCCACCCAAGGTCACTTTAGAAGATTTGTCGTGGAGCTAGGATTCAGCTCTAAACTTGTCCAGCTCTAGATCTCAGAATCGAATATTTGTTACCCACTCTTTCAAGAAATAAGGACTCCTGCATCTTCACTCCTGGTCTCTCAAAAGCCACAGACATCCCTAAAGCTTTCAAGTGTCAGTCTGGGCCCCCATTGTTTCTGCAACGCAAGGGAAACTGATGAAAAGTCATTTTAATATTGATTTTAAATTATACCGAAGTTAGTTTCTAAACCACATGAACCAAAGATTCCCAGTTGTTACTGAAAACACAAGCGATTAAATGGATGCAGAAATTTAGAATTCTGCGCTCCACGCCTCCTTCTGCTTTTATGTCTCCTGTCTGGCTGTAGATTTTTGCAGGACAGTGGATGAGTGTTCCTTTAGAATAGCTCACCCTCTCCTGATTCCAATTTTTCACTTGAATTCACCCTCTTCTGATCGGAAGAGAATTCTTATTCCTATGGCAACAAGGGTTTTGTTCCCCACACCCTCCCTTTTAAAAATCCAAGCAGATATCCTTCGCCTCAGAATTGGAATAAACAGTGGGAACAGGTGACTCTATTTTTAAAACATGTTTTTCTCCACAAATGGTCCCTTACCATCAGGTTAGGGGAAATTGTCTTCACAACCTCCCCTCCTTTACCTTCAATTTTCTTCTGAAATATTTTGTTGTTGGGGAAATTACAAGCTGAGCCAAGACTTTCCTAGGGGGGCCTAGGCCCACAGCTGTGCAGTTACTGGGTCCATACTTTCCTTTGGGATGTGGTGGGGCTGTGCTTCGGGGCTGGCTGATCCCTTTGAAAGATTCTCTGGAAAAGATCAGAGATGCCCAAGGTTGACAGAAAGATTTTTAATAAGGGCAAGAGCATAGAGTATCTTTAAAAGTAGAATCAAGCATTGCGCTTTAGCATCTCCCACTTTTTCCAGCAGCATGGGGGGCTTTAAGCATAAGAGGGCTCAGAAGTGCTCTCTGACCCTCTACCAGCTGCTAAATACCAGGCACGATGGGACCCAGCAAGTGGGGACGTCACCTCCCAGTCATACCCAGAAGCTCGCTGTAGCAGCCCGTGGCCTTCTGAGGCACCCTAGTGCAGTCACCCCTGCCCCTGGTTAGAAGCCACCTGATGGCCAGCCACTGATGGATGAGTGTGTCCTCCTGTTGTGCTCCCCACCTTATTCACTCACCGCCAGTCAAGGGAATGCATTGCGTCAGGAGCGTACCTACATTTTCCTGGGCTCCTTCTTTCAGGTCGTGTAATGAGGTGGGCTCTACCATCAGACAGCCCCTCACCGCTGACTTTCAGATAGTTATTTGGCCTGTGTGAATCTCTGTGTCCTCATCTGGGGTGGGGGTTCCCCACATCACAGGTGGTGGGTGAAGTCA
>JAQQSY010000586.1:0-14986 GCA_028646535.1 Procyon lotor | reverse complement strand
ACAAGAAACATAGAGAAGCTAGAAAGTGGGTTAAAAAAACCCAACATACCCATGGATAATAAAAGACAGAACGATTCACTAACATAAATTTTTTAAATTTCTTAGCTGCTTTGGATTCAGAGAAAGTACTTTTAAGAAGTGCTTTTAAAGTCAAGATGGTACTTTCAAAGTCAAGATTTTAAGAACCTCTATCCTCACTCCTAGTAAAATCTGCAGTGACTTCCTAGAACGATAGACGGGACTTCCTAAGAACGCACAATAAAATAGAGAAATGGTTAAGAGGCTACATCTAAATAAAGAATGGGCAGAGGAGGTACAGAGGAGTAACAAAGACAATGTTGCTTTTTATCATAAATTCTTCTGGACTACTGAATTTATTACCATGGACATATATTGTTTTGACTAAAATCAAAACATAAGAGGACCTAACAAGTTAATACTTTTTGAGCTTATCATTTTAATTTTTTTAGAAGAATTTATTTATTTGAGAGAGTGCGAGCAAGCATGAGTGGGGAGGTCGGGTGGGGCAGATGGAGAGAGGCAGACTCTCTACTGAGAGGGGGGTGCAACAGGGGGCTTAATCCCAAGATCATGACTTGAGCTGAAGGCAGGAGTTTAACCAACTGAGCCACCCAGGTGCTCCAGGTTTATCATTTCAAATCAAACAAAGTTGGAGCACCTGGGTGGCTCCGTGGAGTAAAGTCTGCCTTCAGCTCAGGTCATGATCTCAGGGTCCTGGGATCGAGCCCCGCATCGGGCTCCCTGCTCGGCGGGGAGCCTGCTTCTCCCTCTCTCATTTCTCCCTCACTCTCTCGCTGTGTCTCTCTCTGTCAAATAAATAAATAAAATCTTTAAAAAAAAATACTTCTTTTAAAAAGTGACCTCAAAGTAGCCAGCAGAATGATCTCATTCTCTGCTTCTCAATCTAAGGCACACTTATCACAAGACTATTCATGAGTGTGCCAGAGAGTGAATGAAACTGCAGGCGGGACATTGTCCAGGACCTTTAAGTTTATCTCCAAAATTTAATGGGTGAGAGGATGAAGGTAAGTAATTTAGATGATGATTTAAAATATTTTACTGGAAAGTAACAAAGATATGGAGAAGACGAACGTCATGTAAGCTCAAGATAAAACAGATCCCTAATCTATTCCTTTTGGCAAGATAATTTAGCATAAGAGATCTCCTAAAAGGTATATATATATTCACTCTCCTTTAGCATCCATTTCAGACAAAAAATTTGAGAAGTACAAATACAGGCCAACACAAACTAAATAAAAAACAAATTCTCAAGATTATATGTAAAACATGACTTTACAAGTAAACTTCAAAGATTCTTAAAAGGAAAACACCAAAAGAGATTCAAGGAGCATACATTTAAGCATACATTTAAGGTAATTCTTAATCCTCAAAGAATAAAATTAATGCTAAAAGAATGTCTGACAAGTGAAATTTTCCAGATTTTAGTTAAAACTGACTCTCAAGGATTGGTAGGGCACAGTAGTACCTTGTACCTGCTTCATAAGTACCTATAAAAATGAAATGATGACTATCTTAGTAGAAAGTAGTGATTTGTCTCCAAATTCCAAAAACTCCATTCCAAAATAGTTGGTATTCAAAGTGATTCACTGGAGTATGGAAAGAAAGTATTACAACTACTACTTAGATTTATTTTTTGGTAAGCAGAAGTGGGAAAAAGGAAGAGAAGAGGAACAGGGTAAGAAGGGAGAAGGAAAAGAAGAAAGGAGAGGGGGAGTGGAGAAGAGAAAGAAGGAGGAGAAAGCAATAGAGGAAGGAAAAGAAAGGGGGTGGGAGAAGGGGAGCAGGAAGGGGAGGGAAGTGATAAGGGGAAGAAGAAAATCTGTGAATGTTTAATATCTGGATCAGCGGGAGTACATGTATTTATAAATAAATAAATACACACATAATGAGAATTTGCTCAAGCATGTTTTGTGGATAAGGTTATATAATAATAAAAAAAAAAATCTAGAGATAACAGTAATTTCCATCCCCCTGAAGACCTCGATCAAGATGTCCCTATAAGATTTCAGCCCCAGCTCACCAGACTTGTTAAAAGTGAGAAAGGAGTACATACATACAATGAAATATTACTCAGCTGCACAGAGAAAATATCATGTGTCATAACATGGATGAACCTCAAGGACATTGTGCTACGTGAAATAATCCTGTCACAGAAGGACACATGGGGTAGTTAGGAAATGAATAGATGCTTTTTAATGAAAACTTATACCTGTCCCTCAAATAGAAGTCTGTCCAAGGAGTCTAACAAAAGATCTATTCCCTTCTCCGGCAAAACTAGCTATTTTTTGGTTCAGTAGCCAATTAAAATTATTGGGCATATTCATCTGTATTGTAAATAGCTGATCATTTTCTATTTTAAAATGCTGAAGTCTCATAATTTTTTCTAGTAAAGAACTGTTGCTATTTTATATATTTTGCTAAAGGAAGGATAGCAATGACACGTATAATCACTAAATACTGAACAGAAAACTTTTATACAAGTTTTAGGGGAAAAGCAAAACATATGGACTTTCTGATCCATATTTAACAAATAATCAAATGGCAAAAATATACTTTAAAATGTCTAAAACATCATCAGCAGTCTCATAATTTAAAAAAAGTTATGCTTACCACAAATAAAATACTCATTTTATATTTTATTCCTCAATATGGAGACATACAAAATAATCACTATATATTTATCAAAATGAAGATGGAAAACTCACAGTTCTCAAAATTGCAAATATTATGGCAAAATACAATAAAAATTCTTCAAATAAAAACACTGCTTTGCTTTATAATATGTAATCAAAAGCAAAGTATGGATTTCTAACTGTTAGCAGAAAAAAAAATCATTTTCCTAAACTTCCTATTGCTCACCTGATTATTTATTTTAAAAATTAACCATAATAACAAAATAATTCCTAACTCCACAAATTTACACCTGCACTAATTTTAGTTAGAAAAAATAAATCCTTCATTAATATATGACGCGGAGTCACCAAGTTAAATCTGTTTAAGAAAAAGCAAATTACTGATTACATTCACATTTTTGTTAAGAATTCTAACCTGCCAAACTGAAATCTAATGGAAATCATCTATCATTTTCTTACATTACAAAGATTAGTCATATTTAAATTTGGTCACTAAAATACTAGTGCATTAAGTATATAAAAGACATGTAGAGAGAAATATAGTTTAGTTGATGGTAATGATGTACAATATGTTGGCTAACTGAATTTAAATAAAGAAAAAAGAAAAAAAGAAAGCAATTTAGTTCATGAGAACCTCATTGCAAAGAAAACTGAAATCAGAATTTACACCAGAACAAGGAAAGCAAATGGCATTTTTTTTTTTTTCAAATGGTGATTTTTAATTCCTCTTCTAGTACTGAGTTACATCTACGATTAATTCTGCAGTTTCTGGATTCTCAAAGTCAGATGAGCAACACATAACCTGGATGCGGCCTTCACACTAAGTCAACCACATGTTTTAAGTATTCTGTGTTACTTGCCACCAAGGGATTAAATGTACAGATGCAGGTACTTTTCAGTCACTTTCACTATTTAGGGTTCAGTAAGTGATGGAATACAGTTTATAGAAAGTACCTATAAGATAATTTATGTAAAGGTATTTGTGTGTAGAAACAACTAAAACTGAGCTGTTCAACAAAGAACTCAGACTCTGAGTAAGGTTCTTTATACATCTGTGCTCAACAGAAATGGTTGGAATTGAGACATGATGAGTGGTTAATAAGAATATTTTTAATTTTTTACAGGTATCTGGACATTCCATAGAATTTATCCCTTTTTAACATTTCGTATTAACTAGATCAAAGTTTTAAATGATTTTCTCCTAGGACCCATTAAAAACAGGTCCACAATTAGTTTACCAATTTTTTTTAATGCTAATCTCAGTAAAGCTATAAATCTTACTTCCTCTTGGATTTTGAAAGTTTTTCTTTAATTGAATTCAGGTATCTGAAGTTAAATATATACATTCCAAGGCAAATTTCATGAAAAGTTAGTCTTTTTCTTTTTTTGTCCATATAAAAAATAAAGCACAGGAAGTTACTCCTTAAAAATGAAAAGAGATAAAAAAAAAAAAAAAAAAAAAAAAAAAAAAAAAAAAAAAAAAAAAAAAAAAAAAAAAAAAAAAAAAAAAAAAAAAAAAAAAAAATGAAAAGAGATGTCATAAAAAGGAAAATATTTTTAAAAATTTGAAAAGTAAGATTATCACATATGGGCTAATAAATCACAAAACAAAAATTTAACAGCTAGGTAGAAAGCATTATGAAGATTCTTTTCACGTCAAGATATAATATATATACCTTCAATATTAGAAAGTCTAGAAACAGTGATACAGTTGTTTAAAATATTTACTTTTCCTGGTATTATGAACACTTAGAAATCCAAAACCCCTAATGGCCAGAATCATAGTATGCAAAACATAAAGCAGCCTCATTTGAAATGTTTTCCAGACATTTCAAGCCATAGCCTGATTTACCATGATTAGCACTGACATTTATTTCTACACATTTAAAAAGATATTAAAGTCTAAGGAATAGAAAACATCAAAGGAAATCATTTAAAAGCAGAATAAAAAGCAGAGACGGTTTTCTGAAATGCTAATCATTGTTTTAAATCAGAAATATGGCTTGAGTAAAGGAAATTTCTCAATTTTCTATTTTAAGTGCCACACAAAATAAAATGGGCCCAAGGTACGCCAACCCCTCCAAAACAACACCAAGCAAGCTGAGCCGTAAAAGCCTATTTCTAAAGCTAATATCTTGCCTGCGAGACTGGGAGGGCTATGAGAACTGATGGCTGAAAGAGCTTTGGTAAAGCCCACACATTCCATGGAGAATACCACTACCTGGTGGGGGCTAGGCATAGCAAAGTGCCTTCCTGCCAAAGAAAGAAGAGAGAATCTGTATTTGGGATAGAACAAAGACCAGTGTTACAGTATATTTCAAAACAAATGATCATTTCAAAAGCAAAAGATTTACGAAAATTACATCAGATACTGCTAATCACTGGTGCACGAGTATCTTACAGTTTGATAACTGCACCAGAAACTTGACATTGCATTTTCACCATAAAACCATTTGTTCATGCTTTAAGAAAACGAGTCTGTTAACAAAAACTTTCTGTGAATAAATTAAAATGTAATTACACTTGACAAAGTTATCGTTCAGATGAACAAATAAAGTTTCAGTAGTAAAAATAAACAAACAAACGTGAAAACACTAACCAGGTAAAGCTTTTGAGTGTGTGTGTTCTTTGTTGGGAATATGTGCACCTCCACCAAACACAGCAGACCACATTTTTTCATTCAGAGGATGGGCCATGATCCGAAATAGTTCATTACTAGAATGTGTCGCCAGGCCATGGATGAAAAGACTCAGATACACTGCGGTGAGAATCTCACAGAGCAAGACTGTGAGTGCTGACTGGGCTTCCTCGCCAGAAGAATTCAAAAGTCGAATCAGAGAAGTGATTCCTAGAACAAACAAACACAGCTACCACTGACAATAAATTTTAAAAATAAAGAACTGTATTTTTTAATTTTTGAAAAAACTGTATTATATCAGGATTGAAGTTTTTTTCTTCTCTAGATTCACAGACTAGTAGAAGTTATTACAGTTAACGCACAAATTTGTTCAATTTGGAGAAACAATGAAAATCTATCCTCTAATACAAATCTGATAAAATTTAATTCCCACAATAAATGTCATTCTACCAAATGTCTATCATGACAAAAAATTATAACAAGTAATATAACAAAACATTTCCTACAATAAATGTCATTCTTTCAAACGTCTATCGTGACAAAAAATTACAATAAGTGATAAAACAAAACATTTGAGTTATCTTAATAAAATGGCCAAGGATATACCAATGTTAAAAAAAAAATTACCAATGTTAAGTAATGTGAAATTTACAATGAGTGCTATATACTGAAGTGGTATCAATTCTAACAATATTTAACAGTGATTATCATGCAGCAAAACCATACCAAATGCACTTTGTCCTCATTTGATTAAATTCAGTAAGGCTAAGAAAAAACTCATACATATTTTTTTATGTACATATACACAAAAATTATTTATACCTGGCCATTGTGCTGGTGATGTATTTGGAGTTATTGCTTCATCTAAGCTTCCTGTTTTCAAAGAATGTCGATGGGGAAGTAGGACTGTCTGATACATCATCCCAGTAAACTGATTTGTTTGGAATGAACTAAGAAAACAAAACATTTAAATAAGAAAAATCCACAATAATAATGTAAGAAAATATAATACAGATATAATGATCTAAAATGAAACACATATTATTTCCATGTTTTAGACCTAACTTCGAGTATCTTAAAATTCAAATTTTATTAGTTTGAATAAAATTTAAATAAAATATTTATTTAAAATTAAAAAAATTAAAATTAAAATTTTTAATTATTAAAAAAATTTTTTAAATTATTTAAAAAATTAAAATTTTAATTTTAAAATTTTTAAAATTAAAAAAAATTAAAATTAAAAAAAATAAAATAAAAAAGAAACAGTGCTTACTGATCTAAGCACTGTTCTCTACAGTCTGGTGATATATGAAAATCAAGTATCCTTTAAATGTAAACATAAATTTTCTAAATTAAAATACATGTGATAGGTTTTTAAGTATATTTATTTAATGAGAGATAAAAATATATACAAATGAGAAAACTAAATCACTCTTGACCACAAAAAGCAAGCTATTCTATCAAAGTTCAAAGCAAGGTTATCTGGTTGAAAACCAAATCAGCTTAGGTTGAGTTTGATATTTAATGGCTGTCAATCCTACATCAGGTTAGGTTACATCAGGTATATGCACAAGGTACCAGGGATATAATGAAAAACGTGGTCTCTGTATCTATGAAATTTATAGTCTGGTGGAAGAATCAGACACAAATAATTTTATCATCTCTTTTCTTTTCTCTTCTGTTCAGTTCTGTTCTTTCCTTCCTTCCTTCTTTCCTTTTCTTTCTTTGAGAGAGAGATCGAGAGGGTGGGGGAAGGGGGTGCAGAGGGAGAGGAAGAGAGAGAATCCTAAGCAGACTCCACAACCACCAAAGAGCCTAAAGTGAGGCTTGATCCCATGACCCTGAGATAATGACCTGAGATGAAATCAAGAGTCAGGTGCCCCTATCATATTGCTTTTAGAGACAAAATCTACTCATACAGGGTTATGAAAGCAAAAGAGAGGAGCACTTTACACAACTTGGGAATTCAGGGTAAGGTTCTCCAAATAAATGGCACTTCATACTAAAATTAAACAGACGAATGAACAAAGTAACTTGCTGCTTGACATAAACTATGAAATAAATCTGGCAGAAGATGGTACAAAATTTTTGTTAAATCCTATTATAAATTCCTATACCAAAAGTGAAGTAAATGAATGTCATATTTAAACACAGCACATCTATTTATTGGCTTAGATCTGTACTGATTGGCAAGTCTTCTATTAGCCATAACTTTTTTTTTTTTTTAAAGGTTTTATTTATTTGACAGAGAGAAACACAGCAAGAGAGGGAACACAAGCAGAGGGAATGGTTGCAGGAGAAGCAGGCTTCCCACAGAGCAGGGAGCCCGATGCAGGGCTTGATCCCAATGACCTGAACTGAAGGCAGACGCTTAACGACTGAGCCACCCAGAAGCCCCTTGCCATAACATTTTGATGCATTTATAAATAGTTTCTCTTGGTTTACTTTGCAGTTTAGAGATGGCAGGCTGCCAACAACAAAAAAAATCTTCCCTACAAAAAAGATAAAGATATGTTGATGAAAACAAAACCTCACTCAATAACAAGAAAGTGAACTCTTAGAGGATGAAGGCCAAAGAAATCAAGGTGAAACTACCGTGAGAATACAGAAGCAGATTAGAAAACTGAGACTCCCATGAGAGAACTGAAACACATATGACAAGCAAAAATCAACACCAAAGAAGGCTAACATCATGTAGAAAACAACAAACTCAGTGAATGACCTGCACCTGAGGAAGGAGACTCATCAGAACATGACAGAAGGTGCTTTATACTCAGAAACGTTAAAAAAATTCATACAGACAATAAGTTATAAAAATAAAAGTGACCATTAAAATCAACAAGGAGATCTTAAAAAAATGAAAAACAGAATTTCTAAAACACAAACACAGGCTAAATAAGAGACGAGACATTGCTGAAGAAAGGGTGAGTATCTGGAAAATGACACTAAGATTTCTCCTGAAATGAAGCAAAAATAAATTAAAAAAAAATATGAGATGAAAGCTAAAAGGAAAATAAGAGAAACTTGTAAGTTCCAATACTTGTCTAATAAGAAATAGGAGAAATAAGACAAAATATTTAAAGAAAAAAAAGTCGGGTGCCTGGGTGGCTCAGTCGTTAAGTGTCTGCCTTCAAAGGGCTCAGGTCATGATCCCAGCTCCTGGGACTGAGCCCCACATCCGGCTCCCTGTGTAGCGGGGAGCCTGCTTCTCCCTCTCCAGCTCCCTTGAGCTTGTGTTCCCTCTCACTACCACTTTCTCTGTTATAAATAAATAAAATATTTTAAAAAAGAAAAAAAAAAGAAAAAAGTCAATAAACAAAAACAAAGGATCATAGAGGAAAAATAAGAGAGAAGCAAACCAAGAAACAGACTCTTAATTCTAGAGAACACACTGATGATAACCAGAGGGGAGGCGGCTGGGGGGATGGAGGAAATAGGTGATAAGGATTAAGGATAGTACTTGTGATGAGCACAGGGAGATGTATGGAAGTGGTGAACCTCTAAACTGTACACCAGAAACAAATATTACACTATATGTTAACTAACTGGAATTTAAATAAAAATTTAAAAAAAACAAATGAGAATTTCCAAGAACGAAAGGAAGATACCAAAGTGTCAAAGAGTGTGTTTTAAAAGCCTAGCTAAATTATAGTGAAACTTAGGCTATAAAGAGAAAAATCATAAACATCACTCTTCGGTAAAATTTTGCTCAATTTCAAGTCAGTTATTCCTTCCTTTGTGCCCTGAACCTTTTATTACATTATAATATACAGTATAGTACATTATAATGCCATAGTATATAATTATAACTATACTATAGTACTTACCAGTTAGTTCAGGGCAATGTCACATCATATATACTACTTACCAACTCGTAGGTTTGTTTCTAACTAGACGGACCTCAAGAAAGGAGAACTTATCTCGGTGCATATCACAACGCCTGGCATTAGGCAGTGATCAGTAAAAGTTAACTAAATTAGTTATACTGACAAGGGTCCACTTCACATTCATTTGCCTTAAAGGCAAAGCTAAAATTCAAAGATGGAGAAAAAGTCCTCATCACTTCCAATGCTTTCTGCATTATTTAGACGGTCATAAACAGTTTTTCTAAAGCAAGAGCATACAAATTCTGAAATCTCATCAGTTACTGCAAACATCCTAAATTTCACAAAAAGATATTTACCTGTAGTTATGACTACCACAAAGGCACTGATAAATACAAGCAGAAAGTGAGGCTGCTAAAGTATGCATTACATATACCTGAAAAAAAAAAAAAATTAAGTATAACTTTTAAAAAATCAAACTTGTCTCAAGACCTACTATAATCTAACAATGTAAAAAAGATGGAAAAACTATTTTGTCCTTAAAAACTACTTCCATTTTTTCATTAACACTTATTTATGCCTATATAGAGACCACACTACAAATTAAAAACACTAAGGCCATTGGCAGAAATCATAAAACACCCACCGGCTACCTACTTTCTATTTTAAGAACAAATGGGAACAAATGTTAGCTATTCAGTAGTATTAAAAGAAAACCCTCCAAGATTCAACCTTCTTCCTCAACCAAAAATATGTAAAAGCTCAGTCTGATCGATGATAATTTACCTATGGACAGGTCATTAAAGCATATGCCAATACATATTCTAGCTACGAGAGAAAACAAGCAATCTAAAGAGAGTGCAATTACTTAAAGAAGGTTTGAAAGACAAACTGAAGGGCAAACATTAGTACTGAGAAAGAGAAGGCTCTAAACATGGCATGACAAGTGGTGAGAGAGGTAGAACTGAGAAGCACAACCCAGGTCAGAAAGGAAACTAGATTAGACTATTTAAAAGACTAGGCTTTTGATCTAGTCATGAAGTATGACAATCTGCTATGTAGATAAGAAAATGGGCGTCATAGATTAAAATTGAATTGCTATTTCCCCTTCAACTATTAAGAAGATGTGCAGTATGAATTAAAATCAAGATTATCATCATGAAAATGAAGACAGCAAGTCCAAATATGAGAAATTACAAAAATGATGAGAATATTTTCCAGCTTCTCCAATCAAAAAGTGGAGTCTATTTCTCCACTTGATGAATCTGGACTGACCTCGGGATTTACTCTGACCAAGATGGCAAATTGCTGTGTGACTTCTGAACCTAGTCCTCAAAAGGGCTTGCAAATTCTACTCTTGCTGTTTTTTAAAGCCCTGCAACCACTATGTGAAATAACCTAGGCATGACGGTTTATTTTATGTATCAACTTAACTGGACCAAGGGGTGCCCAGACATTTGGCCAAACATTCGGGGTATATCTATAAAGCTGATGTGGGATGCAATTAACACAGGTAGAAGTGGAAGACTGAGTGAGAAAGACTGCCCTCCCTAATGTAGGTAGGCCTCATTCAATCAGTTGAAGACCTACATAAAACAATAAAGCTGTAAAAAGGGAACTTCTGCCTGGCTGCACTGAGCGGGAACATTGGTGTTTTCCTACCTTTGCATTAGGACAGTAACACTGTCTCTTCTTAGATCTCAAGCCTGCTGGCTTTCAGACTAGAACTTACACTCCACTGGCTCTCCTGGTTCTCAGGCCTCTAGACCCAAACTGGAAATACACAATAGGTCCTGGGTGTCCAGCTTGACCACTGCCGATCTTGGACTTCGCAGCCTCCATAATTATGTGAGCCAATTGCTTAGAAAACACAGCTCTATACACACACAAACAGATGTCGTATTGGTTCTGTTTTTCTAGAGAACCTAGGCTTGCTTGCTTGTCAACCTAAGCCCTGGAAATAGTCTGCCAACCACCAAAAGTGTAAATACAGCAATCCTAATCCAGAATCTAGCCAGCCTATCAGCTGACCAAAGACAAATGAAAATACCAGAAGTCAATCAAGCTGGCCCAAATTAAAAGAACTGAGAAGCCAAACCACTGAATCATAAACTAAATGATGGCCATTTGAAGATACTAATGTTTCAGGGTGGTTCCTTGAAATATATAATGTTTTAATATTAACAAAGGAAAAGTTTACTTGTATATTAATAATTTTACACCAAAATTATTTCTAAAAGGCAATTCCTAAATTATTTCTAGAGGTTTCTATTTCTGAAAGGCAATCAGCTTTTGCCTAAGTATAATACTAAAAGAATTACTCACGTATCTGTATTCACACCTATTACTCTTATCTTAATAGTGGCTAAATAAGACTAGAACTGTGATTAAAAAGTCAAGTACTCGACTGGGATAAGAACAAAGTGAGGTGAGCTTGGCCTACATCCACAAGTTTTCTTTGATCAAAAAATATGTAAGTGGTAATGTAACAATTCCTATGTGTAGTCTGGTGTTTAAAACTGTTTCTAAAAAAAGTGTTGCTTTACATTTTTCTTTCGGTTTTATCATAATAAGTAGCTATGTTTTAAAGAATGAACCAAGGGTACTCACTTTGCTGCTCTGGATGTCGGGATGGGGTGGTGAATCCAAGTTTATAATGGCGTGCAGAATATCATGTGTGAGGTTACTGAGGTGCAGCAACGGGTTGGCAACGACTGTTTTGGCACTGGCTGTACAGGCAAAGAGGAGGGGTACTGAGGTCTGCTCTGACAGAGGGCTGGGAAATACTGGTTCTGAGGTTTCCTTAAAAACAAAGGGAAAGAAAGATTAATCAACGGTTTATAGTTTTAATCCATTATTTAACTAATTCAGGGGCCTCTTAGAAAAACTTTAAAACAATCACAAATGAAAAGCATGACAGAAACTTTTATAGATTTAGATGGGATCTGAGGAAGTCAACATTCCACCAAATCTATTAAAAATGAGGGGACAATACCCTCTTATCCTAATGAGAAGCTCATCACCTTATATGGCACTCATTTAAGAATTGAGAGTATGAATTCACCTGATCAAAGGGCCTGATGCTGAATGATCCTGAAACCATTACACACACACAAAACACTACTAGCTACAAATTCATAATACAAAGCACCATACAAAAAAAAGCATCCCTAAAGGATCCATAGTGAAGAAAACCAAAAATTTTAATATTTAGAGACAAAAAGAGCAATGCCAAAAATTGTTTCTCCAATGTGTACTATTTCAACTAGCCATCACCTAAGTCACGTACCTGCTGAGATTCTTGTAAAAGCAAAATCAATTCCATTCTCACAGAGGCAAGACCGCCACCATGGGACCCATGAAGTATGCAGTAACTCAGAAACATCCGCAAGAGTGACTGATATTTCAAAAGCCACTGTCTTTTTTCCTGAAAATTTTCTCTTAGTTGTTTCACTTTCGTTTGCTGAGGCAAATCTTCAGCATCTCCATTTGATCCAAATTCATCTCCATTTTCACCAAATGCAGCCTGTAAGTCTTCGCCATCTGAACAGTAGTCACAAGTCCTCTGAAGAGCTATCACCTCTTTTTCAAGCCAGTGGTAGAGTTGGTAACGCAATTTTCCACCATCTATTTCATAGCCAGTAGATAATGTACGAAGTTCTACCGTGAGAATCTTTAAACATGCTCTAAATTTTAACTGAACTGCAATTATATCTTCTGATGGACTTAAAACGTCGTTTTCATCTAGTGTGCTGAGAGATTCTGTGTAATTAGAACTTGTTTCATCTATTTTTTTCCCCACTTTTCTCTGTAAAGGTTTTAGTTCTTTCATTGAAATAGGGAGATCCTCATCTTCTTCATCGTTATCACTTTCCCATTTTAATTCTAAAGAGTCATCCTGAAATACAACACTTGGTTGGCTCCAGTCAAAAGAAAGAGTGGAGTTCGACTGCTTCTCTGAGGAACCTTCTGAAGAAGATCCAAAACCATTCATTAGTGACTGTGACCAGTCAACAGCAGAAGACTTATCCTCCCTTGCATCCAACTTTAATGGAGAAGAAGGAGAACAGTCTTTACTAGTATCCAGAAAACTAGATGTTCTGCAAAAAGGTTTTGTTTTCTTGATGACTTTTGGCATCTTTGATAATACCTCCAAAGCTAACATAGGGCAGCCAGCTTTCAAATGAGCACTGGCAGTGGTAAAAAATAATCTTCTTTCACTTAAATTAATTGTTCCTGCTAGTCCGCTTTTTCCTGTTAAACTCATGTGTGTGGACAATACATCCGATGATCCAAAATGACGTTTTAGCAAAAGAGGATGTGTTCTTAGATAATTGTAGAAATTAAAAACTGCAGGATTACAGGCTGACATCATAACTTGATCTGAAAGAAAATTCACTCTTATCAGCTAAGAAAAGTTCAAGAGTTGTACTGCAATCCTTTTTCTGTACCAGGCACTTTTATCTACCTGGTCTTTGGACCACATTTTACTAAGAGAACACACTAAAGCACAGCAATGAATAGACAACAACACATTTGTAAAGAAAGTGTTTTAACACAAAAGAAAAACAAAGGTTATACTGATTACACACCTCTTCAAGGAACAATATAAGATTATTTAAAACACCCACTTTCACACTCATAGTTCTTATTCTCCTAATTCCCTTAACATTCCTTCCCAGTCTGCTTTGCTAAATCTTCCTCATCCCCTACTTTAGAATGTTAAGAATGTCCTAGAGTTCAAGGTTTGACTTCTGTTCCATCTCTCCTCCATGAGTGTCTTAAAACAATCCCATGGCTTCAAATACCATCGAGACACAGATAACCTGCTTATGTATTTCAGGCCCAACTTTACCCTGTAAATCTAGACTGCTATATCCATATGTCCACATTACATTTCCATTTCCATGCACACACTCTGGTCTCAAAGCCATTTTGTTTAGTGAGCCTTTAGCATAAACCATTCTTGACTCAATTAGCTCCCCTGACCTCATAACACTCAGGTCTCTGCTCAGAGGTCATCTTAGCAGAGAAGTCTTCTCTATCTAAAACAATACTCCCCCACACCAGCTCCTGATCTTACTCATATCATTTATCCCAAGCTAAAAACTTAGAGGAGTTAACAAAATTGACTCTTATTCCCTTCACATTCCATATGCAATCCTACATAGTCCACCTGAAAATTATATTCAAAATACAACCATTTTTAGGGCGCCTGAGTGGTCAGTGGGTTAAAGCCTCTGCCTTCAGCTCAGGTCATGATCTCAGGGTCCTGGGATCGAAGCCCACATCAGGCTCTCTGCTCAGCAGGGAGCCTGCTTCCCCCTCTCTCTGCCTGCCTCTCTGTCTACTTGTGATCTCTCTCCATCTGTCAAAGAAATAAATAAAACCTTAAAAAAAAAAAAATACAACCATTTTTCTTTACCTCCACTCCTATCATCCTGATCCAAGTCACTATTACTTTTAAAAATTTTCTTCTAGAAAACAGATTTAATTGGCTCTGAAAGTATGTGCTCATGTATTAATTCCAAATCAAAATACATTTTGACACGAATACGTGTAGGCATAAAAATGTGACAAGAACTCTCTCGGGTTCCGCTTCCAAGATGACCAAGAAAAGAAGAAATAACGGTCGTGCCAAAAAGGGCCGCGGCCATGTGCAGCCTATTCGCTGCACCAACTGCGCCCGTTGTGTTCCCAAGGACAAGGCCATTAAGAAGTTCGTTACTCGGAACATAGTAGAGGCCGCCGCCCTCAGAGACATTTCCGAAGCGGGTGTCTTCGACGCCTACGCGCTTCCAAAGCTGTATGTGAAACTACATTATTGCGTGAGTTGTGCCATTCACAGC
>JAQQSY010000585.1:0-14986 GCA_028646535.1 Procyon lotor | reverse complement strand
CCGCGGAGCAGGGAGCCCGATGCGGGGCTCGATCCCAGGACTCTGGGATCTGACCTGGGCCGAAGGCAGACGCTTAACGACTGAGCCACCCAGGCGCCCCAATAATAACCTCTTATTGAGAATAAAAGGTCTCAGGGATATTATAACACAAGGTTAAGCCCACTTCTCATGGCTGGCTATGCTTAGCTTCAAGCTCTCCTGTGACCTGGTCCCCCCTTTGCTTGTGGTTTGGACAGGGTTTCTGCAAAATTTTGTTTCTGGACCCTTCTACTTTCTATTCCTTATTGATTCCTCAGAATTCTTGTTGGCTGATGGTGTTCTTAGAAGCTTTTATGCATGTAAACACACACACACACGCACACGCACGCACCCCCCCCACACACACACACATTCAATGTGCAAAGCAAGGAGGTGGCTGGTGGTCAGCCATCTTGATACAGTCTTTCCTCCTCAGGTTCCTGCCTGAATGTCAAGGTGAAACAAATTAACTGTGGACGGGGCCAGAAACCTAACATCCAAACTACAGAGCCCAGTAGAGATCTTAGACTGGATCTTGCCTGAGACACCATTACTCTTTGTAGACTGCCAGTGACAGACCCTTCAGCTCTCAGTTTCTGCCTTTCCCTACATTTCTAAAATATTGAAAGTAGAGCAAATGAGTGACCTTACCAGAGTCACTTCTTGATAATGATAATAGTTTTACTTTAATTCCAGATGCTCATGAACAAAATTTGATACTAAAAACTATGATCGTGTTATCACTGTAAGCTTTTCTTCCTTGAGAATGATATCATGTTTCACTCAGATGTGGAACTTCAGAAACTAGACAAAAGAGCAAAGGAAACAAGAAGGAGACAGAGGGCGGCAAACCAAGAAACAGACTCTTAACTCTGGAGAACAAGCTGATGGTGACCAGAATGGGGCTGGGTGGAGGGATGGGTGAAATCCATGGCGGGGATTGAAGAGGGTGCTGGTGATGTATGGAAGTGTTGAATCTCTATATTGTATGACTAAAACTAATATAATACTATGTTAACTAACTGGAATTTAAGTAAAAACTTAAAAAAAAAGGACATCATAAATAGGAGCTGTTTTATTACCAGTGGGCAGTTCTGTTTTGTTTTTGTTATGTTAGTCATCATACAGTACATCGTTAGTTTTTGATGGACTGTTTCATGATTCATTGTTTGAATGAATAACACCCAGTGCTCCATGCAATCAATGCCCTCCTTAATACCCATCACCAGGCTCACCCATCCTCTCATCCCCTTCCCCTCTAAAACCCTCAGTTTGTCTCCCGGAGTCCATAGTCTCTTATGCTTCATCTCCTCCTCCTTGCCCCCCTCTTCATTTTTCCCTCACTTCTCCTAATGTCCTCCACGCCATTCCTTATGTTCCACAAATTAGTGAGACCATATGATAATTGATTTTCTCTGCTTGACTTATTTCACTTAGCATAATCTCCTCCAGTCCCATCCATATTGATGGAAAAGTTTGGTATTCATCCTTTATGATGGCTAATATTCCATTGTATGTATGGAACACATCTTCTTTATCCATTCATCTGTTGAAGGGCATCTTGGCCCCTTCCACAGTTTGGCTATTGTGGACATTGCTGCTGTGAACATTGGGGTGCAATGTTTTTCACTACATCTGTATCTTTGGGGTAAATACCCAGTAGTGCAATTGCTGTGTCATAGCATAGCTCTATTTTTAATTTTTTGAGGAACCTCCACACTATTTTCAAAAGTGGCTGCACCAACTTGCATTCCTACTAACAGTGCAAGAGGGAACCCTTTCTCCACATTCTCTCCAACATTTGTTGTTTCTTGTCTTGTTCATTTTTGCCATTCTAACTGGTATAAGGTGGTATCTCAATGTGGTTTTGATTTGAATTTCCCTGATGGCTAATGATGATGAGTACTTTTTCATGTGTCCGTTAGCCATTTGTATGTCTTCTTTGGAGAAGTATCTGTTCATGTCTTATCAGTGGGCAGTTCTGTTGTTAGAAAGTAAATATTCATTGGCCTCTAAAATTCTTTATATTTGAAAGGGCTTTAATATTTCAATATGTATAGAATATTTAATATTTAAAATGTTTACATTATGTCTAACAATACCCCTCAGAAATATTAAATCTTTGGGGTGTCTGGGTGGCACAGTAGGTTAAGTGCCCGACGGGCTCTGTGCTCACTGGGGAGTCTGCTTCTGTCTCTATCCCTCTGCCCCTCCCCCTCTAAAATAAATAAATAAATAAAATTTAAAAAAGAGATATTAAATCTTTGTTTTATGAGTTAAAATAATAATTTTCCTAATTTGATGCCGTTATCATTATACAGACAACATTTATCAGAGGGTTTACTGTGTTTCAGACAGATTAGCTCTTTTCAGGTTTTAAGAGTCATTTAATCTTCATAAAATCTTTATAAGATAGGAATTATCATCCCCATTTTATGGAGATTTATTATATTCCATATATTAGGTGTATCCATTTTACATGGTATATTTATATAGTAGATAGAAATGAAGTATATCTATAGTTACATTTAAAGGGAAATATCTGAGGTTCTTGCTTCCCAATTATTCAAAAATATAAGTAACAGGTTTACTCTTGGCACCTAGTCCTCACGAAGTTTTCCATTAATCTCCCCTCCTGACATCAAGTTCCCAAGGAACTTGGAACCTCCTCCTGAAATCCAGTTTTGAAGTCAGTCTAAATTTCATAATAATATGTACACAACGAATTATATAATATTCTAGTGCACAAGTGACAGTCACCTGCTTGTATCTCAGAATGTTTTGAATTCTGAAAACACACTTTTCCTTAAAATGGCGAGGATGTGGAATTTTGTGTGGATTCTCTCATCCTTTATGTTGATTATAAGCACTTAAGATTATCTCTGTAACAAAAGCCTGTTCTTGTCCAGAAACTGTCTTTTGTTCTGTTTCTCCAGGAACTAGATAAGCCCCAATGAGATACACGTCTCATGGCGGGGCCAAAATCCCTGCGGCCAAAGATGACATGAGATAAATTCTCCAGCACTGGGCGCGCCATCACAGTATCACGCTGTTCTGTCGTTGTTTGCTAATATAAAAAGATGTGATGTTTTAATACGGGAGGGAGGTGTGTTGTGAAGGGTTAGACTTTGGGAGCTTGATACGGAAGTCATTAGGTGCTCATTGCTTCCTCCCCTACCCCTTCTTGGTTGATTCGGACCATCATTTCCACTTCTACCAACCTGACACCTTTCTTTTATATTAAAGAGTTGGGTTTCTCACTGGAATCCTTTGTTACATAGTTTGAATCACTTTTTTTTTAATTTATTTTTTTTAAAGATTTAATTTATTTATTTGACAGAGAAAGAGATCACAAATAGGCAGAGAGGCAGGCAGAGAGAGAGGAGGAAGCAGGCTCCCCGCTGAGCAGAAAGCCTGATGTGGGGCTCCATCCCAGGACCCTGAGATCATGACCTGAGCCGAAGGTAGACACTTTAACCCACTGAACCACCCAGGCGCCCCTGAATCACTTTTTAATATTGGCAGCTAATGTTCTTTATTCCTCAAAAGGTCTGGTGCTTCTTTAAGTAACTGATTTCACTGGCATCCCCTCCCCCTGCCATACTATAGTATAGTATTTATACCATGAAACATGCTTGCTATATTTACCACTATTCCTTGTTGTTCTGAAAAGATATATAAGTGTAAAAAACTGCTTTCATCTCTCAAATGCAATACTGCTTTAAAAGATTTTAAATGCCTAACATTCTAAATCCTAGGCAAAAAATCGATTACCATTATATTCTTTTTAGTGCTATGAAGAATAATATGTGGTTTCTCTTAATATGCACTGAATATTAGGATTTAGTTATTGAAAGTAGATCAAGGAAGGAGCCAAAATAATTACGACTTTTGGTCCATCCACCGTATAAAAATTTAGATGTAACTTCTCAAAAAAGTATTTTATTGTTTTTAAAAAGAGGTTTGAAGGAATATAATTTTTGTTATTTATTCTTTTAAGCGTATCATGTACATGAGAATTCATGAAATATGTTTCTCTAAATTTAGGTACTAGGATAACTTTGGAAATGTTGAGGTTTTTATCTTTGACTATTAGAGGCCAATTCTATTGTGCCTTAACAGTGAAATCATAATTCAGGAGCCTATTCCTGAGAGAAGAGTACTTCCTTTTTTATCCCATAAGCACTTATGCATGTTTTTGTACCTTTCATACATTTTAGGTTCTTATCCAACAAGAACATATGTATACAAACCACCTATCACGGATTGTCTTATCAAGATCCTAGTGGAGAATTTAAAAATAGAACTAAAGTAATACTACAATGAGATTCAGTAGTTGATCGTTTTTTTTGGAGGGCTTTCTTATGTAGACATAGTGTAGTTGAAGGATGAAGAGAATGGCTTTGCCTTAGATTTTTAATTACCTGAGCCTTACAGCAGTTTTGGAAGTAGGCAAGAAAATGACCCTTCTTCCCGTTTCATGAGGGAGAGAACGGAAGCTGAGAGAGATGATGTGGCATTGCCCATAAGCAAGGCTAAGTAAGCAGCAGAGTGGAGACCGGACCAAGATAGGACTTGTGATTCCTGGTCCACCACCTGGTGAGGGTGAATGAATTTTCAGAGTGGCATAGGAAGAAGCAGACAGGATTTTATAGTTTCTGGTTTTTACATGCTTTTTAAACCCAGGGAAACATTTTGTGTTAGTATTGGCTATAAGCTCATCTTGAAATGACTCAAAGTGAGGTAGAGATGTTCCCAAACATGAAGTCATAACGTGCTCATTCAGTGTTGGGTGATAGAATCCGCTGTGGTGCATTCTGTCCTTTTGTGCCTACAGCTATGCTCTCACTTCTGTTTTTGATTTGAACAAAGTATAGTTAATAATTTATACACTAGAGTGATAAGATTATATTTCCCCAAATAGCTTCATCCTTTCCTATAAGGTATTTTATGCCAACATATGGCTTCAACTTGTGGGGTTTTTAAAAAAATCTCGTTCATTCATTCATTCATTCATTCATTCATTCATTCATTCATCCAAATAAGTGCTCACTGTGGGCCACTAACATTCCTGATGATACAGAGATGATTAGGCATAGTATCTGGCCTAAGGAGCTTCTCAGTCTGGTCAAGAGAAACACGTAAACTAATACCTTTCTGCTAAAGCAATAAGCATGAGGGGGCCCCCACAGAAAGCTAGAGTAAACGTTAATAGTGCCTTTGGGTTCAAAATTTCTTAAAAAAGATGGTAGCCGAGCTTAATATTTTAGGACAAATAGGAATTTATTAAGTGAAAAGGTGCATATTTTCTTATTTTTACCTACGAATCGTTGACCTACTTCTGTTTCTCAGATGTTGTGTACATTGTTTCTTACTTTGTTCACCACGTTATTTCATGAATTGCTCAAATTCAGAATTGCTCAAATATCTAATTTCTCAAAGCTTTTCCAAATCAAACCCTTCAGGTTGAATAGAACTTGGAAATTCTCAGACTGTCTACCATTTTACCAATTTGTTGCTGTGGTTAGAACATTTTTTTTCTTGTAAGTAATACAACATTATCTTTGAATATGTCTTTGAAATATTTGGTTTTTGCTATATTTGTAGTATTTTGAAAGACTTTTTAAAAAAGGTGTGATAGTGTTCTTGGGCTTAAAATTCACTACTGGTTTCTTTAGAAGAAAAAGTCTATAAAATATGATTAAAATGTAATACAGAGGTCTAATGATCCCCCAAATATAACTTATTTAGGGGGGAGAAAAACTTACACACACCTGTATTTTATTATATATAATATAACACATGAGCATTAGTCTGTTATCTGAATGAACACATGCTTTTTTGTACAATATAAGAATCACATTATTTATTCTTAATAAAATACAGGATTATTTCAGCTCCTTTTGTTTCATACCATCTTTTTTAGGTGGATTGAAAATTTTACTAACTCAGCTCATTTTGAAATATCTTGCTTCTATATCCATCTGTCGTGTGTCTTAAGATTGATATTTAGGTCAAATTACAACTTGAATTTAACTTCACAAAGAAAATAAGTGTGCCACCTTTAAAAATTGCATTCTAAATTTTAAACACAATAGATCAAAGTACATCTAATTTAAATATATACTCTGGAAAAGAAGTCTCAATTATTTTCTCCCAAACTTTCTTAAAATAGTCCCTGTTCTCAATATAAAATGTGAGGGTTAGCTTTATTATTTAAAAGAAAGATGAAAAGTTGTTTATTTTAAAATTTTAATGATTTTGCTTTCAAATTATGGAAATTCTTCTTTGGGGACATCTTTATTTGAATTGTATGTGACATTATATTTATTTCTTAAGGCTATGATTAAAAGCTTCATGGATGTCTACCAGCTTGCAAGTGCTAGGATTGCTACATTAGAGAAGGAAATAACATCTCATCGAAGTCACATTGCAACATTGAAATCAGAACTTCACACGGCTTGTTTACGTGAAAATGAAAGTTTACAATCAGTAAGTCCTGTGACATTGTTTTTCTTCTTTGTGTCTGGGGTCACAGTTTACACTCATGTTTTTATTGCTCATGAGATGGCTTGCCAATATATGTAATGTAGGGTAAGTGATCAATCAAGCAACGTGAAATTGTTAGTGTGGAGAAAATTTTGAAGAAAGAAAGGCAATTAATTTTTCCACTGTATCATGTATAAAGATATGCACACTGTTAGCAATGCTACAACACTACATCAGGATTCCTTTGTGTTTGGCAGCACCGCTGACAGTTGGATTTGGCAGTACGCATAGTTAAAGCTTGCAACTGTCTGAAGATTCAGTGTGTCCCATTAAGACAGAATATTATTAATTATGCGTATAACCAAAATGGTAATTAGAACATGTGATTATTCTCTGTAGAAAACTAGACTTATCCATAATACATGCCTAGCTAAAGATGCATGTTGTGATTCATCTATATGATTAAAATTCAGTTTCAGCAGTCATTTTATGTCTTAAAATTTTAGCCCATGAAGAAATTTGGGCTCATTGAGGACTAAACAAAATTTTCTCCACTTGAAATATGTGTTTGGGGAGTATCAAAAAATGAATAAAGGAATCAAATAAACATTGAAAACTTTTTTTCCTCAAAGGCAAATACATCAACAGTGAGATTCAGAAGGTTACCAATCACTGGAGTGCCTTTTTTCCTTTTTTGACTCGATTATAATGGCTCAGGGTGATTTGTAAGGAAAAACAGTATCACTTTTATTTTTACTCAACACACTATTTTATTTTAAAACAAAAACAAAAAGTCAGTACACCAGCGTACCAGTAACCTAATCAACAAATTTCACATTTTGGAAATCTAAGTCTTTTTTTTTTTTAAGTGTTTTTGCCATTTGGCTATTAACCCTTTTTCATTGATACATTCAACAGAAGAAGACTTAGTATTAAAGCAAATAGCTGCGTGGCAATGGGTTGGTTCTGCAGCCCCATCAGATCTCACCTCCGGTGTCTGTATCCCAATGAAATCTTTATGACCATAATATTTAAAATTGCAGCTACCAATCATTCCCCACCCCCAAACTCTCTGTCTCATTCTCACCCCATGTGGCCCATCTACCTTACATCTTCCTTGCTTTCTTTCACTATAGCACTTATTCTCGATTGTCATAAATAGCATTGTATTTATTTGCTTATTGTCTGTTTCCTACTGTCATAGAATATAAGTTCCATAGAGACAAGCAATTTGGGGTATTTCTTCTCTGCTCTGAAGGCGCTCTAGAGGCAAGAAAAGCCTTGCCCACAGTAGGTGCTTAACTAATGTTTTGTGAGGAAAATACTAGCACTTCATCCAGTAAAATGACCAAACCAATTATTTGGGACCTGAGATGTTGAGTTCAATTTTTAAAAAATTTTAAAATTTAAAATTTAAAATTTACTACTTCACCAAATTTGAACTTCACCAAGATAATCTTCACCAAGATCTTCACCAAGATAATCTTCACCAAGATCTTCACCAAGATAAATTAAAATGAAGAAGAAACCTATTTAAAAATTCAAACATTTCAAATTCTAGCCTTTCTCTGAAACATACTTCCATTTCTTCCTATGAACGCTCGGTCCTGTTGGTTAGTTTTTCCTTATACTGTGTAGGTTTTGTCAGCTTTGTTGGGTCATACTATTATTTATTGTTTGTTACTGTTATGCATATAAAAGTAATTACTTGTATTTTAAGAAAGGCCACACTAGATAAGGTGGGATTGTTTCCCCTGGGTTCAAAAAAAATTTTTTTACCAATATTGTGCTACTGATGTCTTAGTGGAAGTGTGCCTGTCATCATAAAACTCTATTCCCCAGCCTTTCCCCTCCTGAACACATCTGTAAGGATATGCTCATCATCTTATTTGTATGAGGTGGTTCACCCCAGCAGTGAAAGGGGATGTGTGCCATGTGAAGAATCTTTCAGGGGATTATGATGTGTTGTTCTAAGAGAACACTGCCCAATCCCATGTCCCTACGGGGTGTTTACTCTCTGGTCTCTTTCCTTAGCTGAGACTTAACAATTTTTTTTTTTAAGATTTTATTTATTTATTTGACAGAGTAAGAGATCACAAGTAGGCAGAGAGGCAGGCAGAGAGAGAGGGGGAAGCAGGCTCCCTGCTGAACAGAGAGCCCGATATGGGGCTCGATCCCAGGACCCTGAGATCACGACCTGAGTCGAAGGCAGAGGCTTTAACCCACTGAGCCACCTAGGCGCCCCGAGACTTAACAATTTTTGAAATAGCAATAAATTGCTATAGTAATTTTATTTTTCAAGACATTTGTGTATGTATTTTCAACCTTCAACTCCTTAAGAACTCTCTCGGGGAGGTGGGAAGAGCCTCAGTCTTTGTATTTCATAGAGGAGAGGTCATATAGTTTGGTAGATAGGAGCAGAGGTTTTGGAATTATACCCATTAGGAATATAATCAAGTGTAAAGAACAGAAAACCTGACGGACGTGATTTTAAAAAATCCTGGTTCTGTGTTTGTTTGTTTTTTTTTCTCATGTAGCAAGAAGTCTAAGTGTAGGTGGCTGTTGTCCTGTGGCTATTGGTGGCTCAGTTTCCCTGTGATTTCTCAGCCACTCCCTCATTATCCTAAGACAGCGGCCAGCTCTAGGCTTTATAATCACATTCAAGTCACGAGATTGAGATGGCCCAGCAATATCTGCTTTAGGTATATAATAAATGGTAAATAAAATGGCATATAAAAATAGTTTTCCTTTCAAAACCATTTAAATATATTTTATATGGATTAATTTAAATACATTTTAAAAATATTTATAAATTTAGTATATATTGATAGATAATAGATATTAAATGTATAGAAATATATTTATTTAGGTATTTAAAAAAGGAAAACCTTCCAAGATCCAAAGGTATTTGAAAATGGGTCAAATATGGGTATTTGAAAATGGCTGAAAATGGGTCATGTGGCGACTCGTAGCTGTAATGTAATGAGTCAAGGGACAAGGGAGTTAGGAATCAATAGAAGTCAATAAATCTGGATTTAATTTCAATTCTGTCTATGGCTGATTGTGTGGCTAAGTAGGGTCTTCATCTGTAAAATGGGGTAATGGTCCTACTCCCTAAAAGAGATGTTAGGGAGTAGCATTACTAGGGAGTAGTACCTAACAGAGATGTCCTACTCCCTCCAGCACTTGAAGCACTTTGGGCTTTGCTTTGTACTTACTGAGTAGTCCAAAAAGAAGAAAAAAAAAAGTTGGCTATTATTTTTATCTTGATTATCTTGATAGAAAGTAATTGGACTGACCACAGGAAAAGATTATTTGCTAACCTACCATCTTCAGTTGCAAACCCTGTCATTTTGTTCTGCCTCCTACTGGAGCCTTGTGCTTGTAATTCCTCCTCTGTGATCACTGTCAGTACCTTCCAGTGACTGAGGTCTCTGCCCTTTCTGCAGCCTGTTTCCCCTCCTTTCATTGACACATTCTTGAAAAGTAGTCTACTGGCTTCTTCTCTATGCTCATCTCCCTTTCATTCCTCAGCTTTGCTGCTATCTGGCTTTGGAGTCTGTCATCCCACCGAAACTATTTTTCTCAAAGGTCACAAATAATTTTCTGCTTGCTCCCCATCCATTAGTTCCTTCTTATGCCTTTTAATCTTTCTGGAAGGTATGAAGCTTTTAACTACTTTCTTCTTTAAACGCTCACCTCCTTTGTTTCACTCATTATTGACTTTTTCTTCTTCAGCTCTCTGGTCTCTACTTACATGAGCTCTGCTTTCTTTGTATTCTTTTTTTCTCAATTCTTTACTTTATCCATTACTTCAATATTAATTCAGTAGCTACTCTAGGGCAGGCACAATTCTGGTCTGAAGGACATCGTGTGAACCAAAACTAGACAATCATTGCTCTTGTGAACTTAAAAATCTAAAAATGGAAGAAATTCTTTTCCTATAATCACACTAATATGTAATTACTAACCAAGATAAGTGCTCTGAAAGAAAAGAACTGAAAAAGAGTTTTTTAAATAAATGAGCTTATCCTAAAGTATCAGCAAAGCCTTTTCAGGGTTTGTGATGTTTGAGTTAGTATCTGAAGACTGGGGAGGAGTTAAGCAGAAGGAGAGGAGTGTCCCAGATCAGGAGGAGGGGAACGGGAACATCTACAAGGCTCCATGAAGGATAGAAGAAATTGAGAAATACCAGTGTGGCTAGAATAAAGAGAGCAGAGGCAAGAGTGGCCTGAGTGAGATAAGGATGGTTTAGAGAGAAGGACAGACGCCAGACTTTGTTGTCCTTGTTTTAAGAGCAAGGAAAAGGCATTGGAAAACTTCAAAGAAGGAGTGACTTTCTCATATTTGGTTTTTAAAAAAGATCCCTTTGGCTGTGGTGTGAAGGAACAATTGGATGTGAAGAACAAGAGAAAGAGGTATGTCCAAGATAATTCCTGGACTTTTTTCTTTTGGAAATGTATCAATGATCTCATTTACTGAGAGAGAAACAATGGAATAGGAAGGAATATTGTGAGTTTAGCTTTGAGTATGTTGAGTTGGAGGTACCTCTGAGACATCCAACTGGAAATATCAAAAAGGCTGCTTGATAGGCAATTGAAGCAAGATGGCAACCAGGAGGTATACATTTTAGGTCCTTGTCATATAGATAGGACTTGAGGCTGTTTGCAAGAATGAGACTACGTAGGGATAGTTTATAGAGTAAGAAGAGGAACAGGCCTAGGAGTGAAGCTTGAAAAACTCCAGCATACAGTGCTTAAGAAGATAAGGTTGGAAAGGAGGCTGTGAAGGCAAAGGGGTCAAAGGAAAACCAAAAAGGTGCGATGCCATGAGAATGGAGTGTTTTAAAAAGGGTGATGTATCAATAGTGTCATATACCGCTGAAGATCAAGCGAAAGGAGGGTTGAGAATGGCCTTTGAATTTAATTCATGGAGGCCCCTGGTGACCTTAGCCAAGGCTCTTTCAGCAGGAGATGGAGAGATAAGTGAGAGTTGACCAAAAAAGAAAAAGATACAGTCAATTTAAACAACCACCTCAAGGATTTAGCTGTTAGGTGGGAGACAGGAATGGAGTATTCAGAGCAGATTCAGGGAGTGCTGTCCTCAGATGGGAATAAATTAATCATGTTTCAATATCTTCTTAAATCTAGGCCTCCAGAAGTCTGGTTTTGGCCATGTTCACTGTACTGTCCACTTTTATCATTTAAGGTTTTTTTTTTCCTTTAAGATTTTATTTATTTTTTTGAGCGAGAGAATGTGAGAAGAGAGAGCATGAGAGGGGAGGGGCTCAGAAGGAGAAGCAGACTCCCCGATGAGCAGGGATCCCGACGCGGGACTCCATTCTGGGACTCCAGGATCATGATCCGAGCCAAAAGAAGTCGTTTAATGAACTGAGCCACCCAGGCGCCCCTATCATTTCAGTTTTTGCCGTTTTATACTCTAGGTATTTTTGACTAGTGTTTGTATGATATCTTTTTTTCCATTTTTTTCTTTGATCCTACCTGTGTTTATATTTGTAGTGGGTTTTCTGTAGAAAGATATAGTTTGGTTTTGTTTTGTCTATCCATTTGATAATTTCTGGCTTTTAACTGAGTGATTAGACCACATACATTTAATATGATTATTGATATTTTTGGATTTTTATTTACCATTCTATTTGTTTTATGGGGACAAATGCAAGAAGACATGGTCTCTGTTCTTGTGTCTTCCTCTTCTAACAAGGCAAACAAACACATAAGCAAACCACAAAATAGGCATGTGTAAAGTCTCGGGAGCACAGACGAAGGACGCATTCATTCTGCCTAACATTGTCAGTAAAAGATGAGATGTTTATGGGAGCCTTTGAAGAATGTGTAGCAATTTGACACCTTGTTAAGGGGGAAGACCAATAAGAATTGCTATTTTATTTTGATTTGAGGAATAGGCCTTATGGATAGAACATATGTTTAATAAATTAAATGATGTAAGAGGTTTTTTGGTTTTTGTTTTGGTTTTATTTATTTATTTATTTGGGCATATTAGAAGATGTCCTGTTGCTTTAGCTCCATTCCTTCTCTCAATTAAAGATGGCCAACCCCCCCACAGAGCCCGTCCCCACTGGAGCCACTGGGGACGGTGGAGTCCCCACCGTCACTGCAAGCCCCATCTTCATATGTTCCCAATCCATTCTCGCACCATCCAATCCTGGCCCTGTACTCTGTAATCTGATTTAATTCTGCCTCTGGCCATTTTGCCATTGATGTTCTTGTTTGCTCTTTCTAGTATTTGCTATTTAGGCCATTCTCACCACTCTAGCTCTCCCTTCTGATCCTCACCCAACTCACCATCACCTCCTTCCCACAGGCCCTCATCTAGGGTTTTAGAGTCAAGCAGGCCTGAATGTGCATCCTGTCTGTGTTATTTATTATCCATATGATACTCATCAGTTTCTAGATTTGTAACATGTAGATACAGTTGCCTACATTGAAGGGTTGGGTTCAAGGATTAGACACTGTCTGGCATATTAGCAGATGCTCAACAAATAAATTTCATTTAATAAATCCAATAAGAACATTTTCTGATGGTTACATATGTTTCCCACAGCTAAGCTATACATATAGCTTTAAAAAATACACTTAACCATGAGGAAATCTTTTGATGAGTAGGCAAAGAACTGAAACAACCCTTAAATCCGTGCTTTTAGCTCATACTAAACACGGTATTAATGATAGTTGCTGTTATTACTTATTTAATGAACCGAGGGCAGTCAGTGTATGTTCATTAACCATCTTTTCCAGCCATTTTACTATATAAGAATGAAAAATAAATATTTATTATTAATACAAAAACAATATATCATGAGGTTGTGATGCAGAGAAAGAGATTGATCAGATTGTAGACATGAATAGTCCTCTTTAGAAACTTTATCCTTCTTAAGGTGACATTTTTTGTCCAGCAACAGACACTAACAATGTTGGAGTGCATCTGAGGTTCCCATCCAATGTGCACTTGCCAGTATTTTCACATTTTCCGTATGTTGGTCTTTGACCCATTAACTTAGGGCTCCTCTAGGACTTTTATCTTGAGTAACAGTAACCAGAAAGGGCTTCCAGGGAAGAGATTTTGAGTTACAGAGAGCCCAGGAGAAAACAGGGCAGCAGTCAGAGCCAATTACTTGTGGGTGTGTGGGGACCGGCACACCCGCGGCTGAGGAGAAATGCATGGTATTTCAGTCTGCAAAACATGAAATGCCAAACCCAAGTACTTTGCTCTGAGTTACAACACTGCAAGCTACAGTATTGGTTTGCCTCATTTCCACTCTGTATTTGAGCAGTATGTTTTTAATTCTATGATACTTTTTTTTGATGCATTTATTTATTTGAGAGAGAGAAATAAAGCCCGTGGGAGGGGTGAGGGGCAGAGGGAGAGAGAGTCCCAAGCAGAGTCTGCACTGAGCATGGAGCCCTACATGGGGATTGAATTCCATGACCCCGAGATCACAACCTGAGCCCAAACCAAGAGTTGGCTGCATAACCAGCTGCACCACCCAGGTACCCCTGTAGTACTTTCTTTATGAGAAAATAACAAATTACAAATCAGAAGAATATTCCAGTTAGTATCTTTGCAGGGAGGATATCATTGCCTATTGTTCACATTACATCAGATTTGATGGTTGTCAAGTGGTATCATATTGTTAATAAAGGCCAAAGATTTAGATATTTTGGTTGTAAGAATCTCCTGTATCTTTAGTTTTCAAATAATATTTCGTCACATTTGTTTTCATTACATTTTTTTTAAAGATTTTATTTATTTGTTTGACCGAGAGAGACACAGCGAGAGAGGGAATACAAGCAGGGGGAGTGGGAGAGAGAGAAGCAGGCTTCCCACCAAGTAGGGAGCCCCATGCAGGGCTCGATCCCAGGACCCTGGGATCATGACCTGAGCTGAAGGCAGACACTTAACGACTGAGCCACCCAGGCACCTCAGTTTTCATTACATTTTCTTGAGAGAGGAAGGACTATTTGTCAGTATTAGTGTTTGCACTGAGAAGCTGACAACTTAACTAACTTACTCTGGTTAAGTTGCTCTCGTAAACATTTAAACACATCATCTCAGTCGATTCAAGATGTTTATTATTGAGATTTTTAACTATTCAAGAAAAAATCATTTTTTTTCTCTTACAATGGTTCTTTTTTTTTAAATTTTATTTATTTTTTTCAGTGTTACAAGATTTATTGTTTTGCACTACACCCAGTGCTCCATGCAGTATGTGCCCTCCTCAATACCCACCACCATGCTGCCCAACCCCCACCCCCCTCCCCTCCAAAACCCTCAGTTTGTTGCTCATAGTCCACAGTCTCTCATGGTTCATTTCCCCCTCTGATTTCTCCCCATTCCCCCTTCCCTTCCTTCTCACAATGCCCTCCATGTTTTTCTTTACGCTCAGCACGTAAGTGGGACCATAAGGTAATTGGTTCTCTCTGCTTGACTTATTTCACTC
>JAQQSY010000584.1:0-14986 GCA_028646535.1 Procyon lotor | reverse complement strand
GTTGATATATTTTTTTAAAAATTTTATTTATTTGACAGAGAAACATAGCGAGAGAGGGAACACAAGCAGAGGGAATGGTAGTGGGAGAAGCAGGCTTCCTGCAGAGCAGAGAGCCCGATGCAGGGCTCGATGCAGGGCTCGATCCCAGGCCCCTGGGTTCTGACCTGGGCCGAAGGCAGATGCTTAACAACTGAGCCACCCAGGCGCCCCTTGAGTTGATATTTTTAAAGTGCTTAGAACAGGGCCCAGTAAAGAGTAACACTAATAATTAAAATAAAAAAATAAAAACTTGACAGAGTTAAACCCAGGAAATAGGAATAAAAATAGTGTAAAAAATAATATGTAGGCCTACCTTTCAGTGTTAGAAATAATCGCTATCAATAGTCATTTCCCCAAGCATATGTACATGTAATTTATTTTTATTTTATTTTAAAATTTATTTTTAAAACATATTTTATTTTTAAGTAATCTCTATACCCATCGTGGGTGAATTTGAATTCAAATTCATGACCCTGAGGTCAAGAGTTGCACGATCCACTGACTAAGCCAGCCAGGCACCCTGTAATTTATTTTTGTTTTGAAAAAAATTTTTTAACAAACATTGATTTCTACTTTTGGAGCCTGATTTTGTTTTCCATTTTGTAACATATCATAAACATGTTTCAGTTTCATTAAGATGCTTCTTTAGGGGCTCCTGGGGGTCTCAATCGTTAAGGTCTGCCTTTGGCTTAGGTCATGATCCAAAGGTCCTGGGATCAAGCCCTGCATGAAACTCCCTGCTCAGTGGGAAGTCTGCTTCTCCCTCTCCCATTCCCCCTGCTTGTGTTCCCTCTCTCGCTGTCTCCTTCTCTGTCAAATAAATAAATAGAATCTTAAAAAAAATAAAATGCTTCTTTAACATGACTTTTTTAAAAGATTTTATTTATTTGACAGAGGGAGCGAGATCACAAGTAGGCAGAGAGGCAGGCTGAGAGAGGGGGAAGCAGGCTCCCCACTGAGCAGAGAGCCCGATGCGGGGCTCGATCCCATGACCCTGAGATCATGACCTGAGTGGAAGGCAGAGGCTTTAACCCTCTGAGCCACCCAGCGCCCCTAACGTGATTTTTAAAAAAGTAATCTCTACACCCAATATGGGACTCAAACTCATCACCCCGTCGATCGAGAGTCACCGACTCAGTTCCACTGACTGAGCCAGCCAGGCATCCCAATACCAGTTTTAATGCCTGTGTAGAATTCCATTGTACAGCTCAATAGCAAGCTATTTTATGAATTTCTTATTGTGAAGCTTTAATAAAGGATTTTGTTATAAGTATTTCTAACACTAGCAATGATAAAGAAATGACTACATATATACATGTATGCATAAATATGGTGACCGCAGGATTCCTCTGCTTCTCCCATCCTACACACAGCGCATCCTCCACTCCCTGGCGCTTTCTTACCCGCCTGGGGTCTCCAGTGACCCAGCTCAATATACTGCCTCCGTTTCTGCCCTGGCTTCGTTTGAGAAATGCCACTCACTCTATGAGAGGTCTGAGTTCGTAATACTTTGTTTAAACAGCAAACCCACAAACTCCTCCAAATTAAGGTAAAACAGAACTAGAGACTTACCCAACGCTCTAAAATAATAAATGCCTCCCTCTCAAGAACAGGAAGTTTGGAAGAGCAGTAGTAATAAAAAACACATGGCTATTGGATAAGGAAAAAAGTCTCTATGATTTAATAAAACACTTTTCAACTCTTAAAATTTAGAGATTTCTTAAATTCTCAGGTTATTGCGAGTAAATTTCAGTGTCAAAATAGCAAATTCCTATGAACTAGAACAGGAGCAGGGCCAACCCTGGAGTGAATCCTTACCCAGGTAAGGAAGCCAACAGATGGCTCAAGCTCGCCACCTAGTGTTGCGTATGAAGTGGCTTTCTCGAATTGGGCGTTTTTGGGTTTTGGGTGCCATTGGACAGGTTTAGGTAGTTAACCACCGTGTTCATTTTCCTCCAGGCAAAAGTAGTCCTTATGTGAGGAGTCCCATTGATGCCTCTGATTACATTCTCTCATCTTCGGTGGATAATGACGCATTAAACTTAGTATATTTGCTACAGGTTCTTTTGTGTGAGAAATGGGGAAGGATGGGGAGTCGGCACGAGGGTGTGTTTATTTAGCTGGCCGCTTCCAGGGAGCAGCCTGGGGGGACTGTCAGCCTCGAGGCCCCTTGAGCCCCCGACAGTCCAGTGGAGGGAAGTGAGGGAGAATTGCTCCTGTGCTCCATTTCCCCGTTGGTGGACACTTGCTTCCCTGGGTCTTGTTCCCTGGCCCTTCTGGTCAAGCATCATCAATGGCTGACAAGCCGACTCTAAGTGCCTGGAGGTGAGAGGTGGGGAGCCTGGGCACCCAGCAACAGATGTGGTAGGCAGTGTGTAGGAGCAGGTGCTGGCACCCACCAGAGCCGGATGCAGCAGTGGCAGCTGGGGCAGAACCAGCGGCCCAGGGCCCCAAGGACAAGGGGGTCTGGGGGATGAGAGGCGGTGCATGAAAGTGTGGGACTCCACCACCTGGCTCAGTGTGTTCACCCCAGATTCTGCTCCCAGGGACCTGTTGAGGAGCTGATTAATATTGGTTATGGATTTTCATATGTGTTCTAGTAAACGCTTCCTGCAGGATTCCTGCAGGATTCTTTTGGTAAAGCAGGAAAAGCAAATGGGCCAGGAATGGGCTGGGGTTGTGTCGGGGAATCACCATGTGGGTAGTGATGGTGCTTGGACCCGAGAAAGGTGCCAGAGTCAGACCAGCAGGTAACCTGACTCTGATCCCTGCACTCAGGGGTGTTTGCTTCACTTGTGTTGTTCTCTCTGTGAAGACTGGCTTTGTTCGCATCCATAGCCTGCCTGGAGCAGAAGCCAACTCATGGTTTCTGAGCCCCCACATTTAAAGCTACCCAAGAGATAGATTCTCTGTTAGCTCTAATTCTAAATTTTGGGGGTGGGTGCTGATAGATTGATTGATACACGATTTTCCATCCCTGGGCTCCTGGGCTTCTCAGAATGGACACACATTCTCCTTCCAACATTCATTCCATAATCGGTGCATTGGCCCATCTCCCCCAGGAAAAAACCTGAAGCTGTTCCAGCTTGTGCACCTAGTGCTGATGTCTCCAGGTCTCTGGGAGTGGTCACTCTGATGTGGCCGTGCTCCAGGCTAAGGGAGTGTCTCTGTGGCTGGGGACTAAGGGCTAACCTATTAGTTCTCCTCAAGTCACCTGATGTGCCATGGTGTGGGGATGGGGCGCAGGGCCGCTGAAAACTGATGCTCACCTGCAAAACACTGGAAGGCGTAGAAGCCTCAAACCACTGTGGATTGGCCTTTGGTCCAGAGCATGAGCCCGTGGACAGGCCTAGTGATGGGGATGGTGGGCCTGGGATTCTGGTGGCATCCTGTTGCTGGCAGGCAGGTGCTGTGGGCTCCTTGCTGGGTCTGATTCCACCACGCTCTGCCCGTAGGAAGGCATCCCCTCCTTCAGGCCCTTCTGGGCGGTTCCCTGTTAGGTACAAGGCTCAGAGGCTGTACCGCTTTAACAGGCGAGTTAATTTCTTGCGGCTGTTATAACAAACAACCACAAACCTAGTGGGGTAAAAGGATACCAGTCTGATGTGGGTTTCACTGGGCTAAAGTCATAGCATTGGCGGGGCCGCATCCTTTCTGGAGGTGCTGGGGAGATGGCTCCCTCGCCGTTTCCAGCTTCTAGAGGCTGCTCGCGTTCCTTGGTTCTAGGCCCTTCGAGACAGCAACACTCTGTCTCTGATCATTCTTCTTCAGTCCCATCTCTTTCTCTGACCCCCTCTCCTGCCTCTGTCATCCACTTTTAAGGGCCCTTGTCATGACACGTAGCCCAGGGGTTAAGATGCGGGCATACCCCGGGCTATTATTCTGTCTGTTCGACAGGTGTTTTTTTACTGTTGGTGCCGGCACTTGGGTCTGACATTTGTCCGTGGGACTGAGCCGACTGATAGCCTTATAGATTTCGCGTCCTAGGACCCTCCTTGCTTCCAACAGAGGAGGAGCTACTGCCACCAGGGTGTGGTCCTGCCCCCATCAGTGTCCCGCAGGAGGCCTGGGGATCCTGTCCATTCCCCTGCACAGAGGTTCTCTATCGTCAGGGATCCCTGGGTGGGGGGTAGGGGGTGCTCAGACTTGTTCCAGGGAGTCCTTGAGGTCAGAATACGTGCAAACTAGTCCTAAAACATCTTGCACGTGGAGCTGCTTTCCAGTGGCTTCCTGATGTGTGGCAGTGTTGTTGCTCTGATGGCTGGTGGAACGCGTGCTGGAGTTTTCTTGTGTTTTCAACACGTCTCAGTTTTGATTTCAAATGGAGTAAATGTCAATAGATAGAACGCATATGCACACAAGCTTTGGGTTCTTGATAGTTTTTAAGAGTATAAGGGGTTCCTGAGACATAAACTTTTGGGAACCACCGCCCTAGCCTACTTAGAACTTCAGCCCTGAAGCTTGGTTGGGAGCCGGCGGGGGGGCGGGGGGGTGTCACCTGGGGGCTGCACCTGCTCCTAAGCTCAGTTGAAGAGGAATAAACTCATGGAAGGTGTCCTGGCCTTTTTTGGGTATGGGCGGGGGCTGGGTCTGTCTCCACAGCCCCGCGGTGGGGCGGGTGCTGGGAAGTTGCAGCAGTAACTGGGAGTAGGGAAAGGTGCATCTTCCTGGGTCCTTTGTAAAGTGGTGCCGATTCATGGCTTCGCAGGAGGCTTGAGAATCTGTATTTATTTGGAGCATCTGAGATGATTCAAGTGCCCTCCAGGTTTGGGAATGATTTCCTAGTTTGCCAGAGGTGCCCTTTATGGAAAAGCAGGAGACGGAGGTTGTTCACACAGACACCCAGAGTCTGAACAGGTTGGGGTGGGACAAGGTGGAGAGAGAGAGAAGGTGGAGGGGGCTAATTTGGGAGGGAGGGGCTGACAAGTAATCGCTCCCTTTCCCTCCTTCACACGGAAGGCTTGAGTGATCCAGGCGCTGTCAGACTAATGAAGACAGAAATATTTACCTGCCGTTACCGACAAAGGTGGTGGGCAATGGCTTTCTGTCTGCAGCCATTCGGGTCTCCCTGTCCACTGGGTAAGGGTCAGGGACCTTCCAGCAGGGACGCAACAGCCTAGCAGAGGACAGGGAGGAGGATGGGAGAGAGAGCCAGCACCTTCTACTTCTCTCCAATTACGCATGTCACTCCTGCCCACAGGCAAGAATGAATGAAGGATGGGGAAGAGGCCCGGCGTGGGCATCTGCCTGATGTCCCTCCACATGGAA
This sequence comes from Procyon lotor, assembly GCA_028646535.1. Classification (NCBI taxonomy): domain Eukaryota; kingdom Metazoa; phylum Chordata; class Mammalia; order Carnivora; family Procyonidae; genus Procyon; species Procyon lotor. The sequence goes on along the minus strand of JAQQSY010000584.1, from coordinate 9,679 downwards.
GGATGAGGTGCGGGAGTAACTAACATTCCTCAGTCTCTCCTACAAATGTTTATATGATCGACTCCGAGCCAGGCATGGTGCTGGGTGCCTGGAAGCGGCTGTGAACAAGACATAATCCTGGCTCCAAAGATCTCACGCGCTGTCTTCAGAAGTGTGTTTCCTAGACCACTGATGTCCAAATCATCTGGATTTTCACTTTATTGTGTGTTTATTCAGTACCTACTGTGAGCCAGGAGCTATTCTAGGTCCTGGGATTCAGCAGTGAACCCCAAGTCCCTGCTCTCCTTAGCTTCTATTCTGGGGGGTAGCATGTACTGTGTCAGCTGCTGCTAAGCACTGTGGACAAAAATCAGTGAAGCAAGGGGGCTGGAGAACTCTATTGGAGATGGCGTGGTGGGGCTTGTTATTTTATATTAAGTGGTCGGGAGTTGCCTCACTGACAAAGAGCATTTGAGCAGGGACCTGAAGGCCTTGAGAGAATCACATGGATATCTGGCAACTGGCTCGGGGGAATAGGAACATCATATGCAAAGGTCCTCTGGCCTGACTGTGATTGTTATGTTAATGGCATAGCTGAGGGAGGTCATGTACCTGGAAGGGAGTGGGCAAAGAGGAAAAGGGGGCAGGGGATGAAGTAAGAGAGAGATGGAGAGATCATGGGGGCCCTGGTAGGATGAACATGTTTCAACCTCCGTTTTGAGGGGACAGTTCTGGCTTGTGTGGGAAAGTAGAAGCATTTGGTAGCTGTTGTCATAATCAGGGGAGGGGGAGGTAAGGGTGGCTTGGGCGGGAGTGCTAGTGTTGGATGAGCTAAGAGATGATCAGATTCCTGATGAACTTTGTGGCAGAGCTGGTAGGATTTGATGACAGATTAGAAGTGAGAGGAGGGAATGAGAAAACACAGTCAGAGGTGACTCCATGGGTTTCTGCCTTTGCATCTGGAAGGATGTCTTCCCTGAGATGGGGAAGACACTGGGAGGAGCACGTTTGGGAGGGAAATGGGGCGTGATCTGGGAAGTGCTGAGTTTGACGTGGGTGTCTATCACCGGAGTTCAGAGGAATGGTCAAGTTTGGAGAGAGGAATTTGGAGGCTCGGTGAGGTCATCTAGGTATGAGCATTAGTGGAAATGAGGACTGAAGACTGGGTTCTGAGACATCTTGACCTTCGCACATCTGGGAGCGGAGAGAGGGAGCCAGTGGGTCAGAGCAGAATTGGGAGCAGGTCCTGGGTCAAGTGAACAAAGTGTTTCAAGAAATGGTGACCAACTTTGTCAAATACAGCTAAAAGCAGAGATGAAGACAGAACTTCCAGTTGGATTTAGCCACATGAAGTTCCCAGTGCCTTCGACCAGCTGTGTCAGGAGTTGAGGGGCCCAAAGCCAGAGGGGGTGTGTTCACAGGAGAACGAGGAGGAGCAGCACAATGAGAGAGAACAAGGAGAAGCCATTCTTTAGAGGTGATTTGATAAGAGAGGGGATGTTGCAGGGCGGGTGGGGGTGTGGGAGGCACATGTATTTGTTGGGTACCCAGTGTGTCTCAGGCACGACATTGGGAGTCTGAGGTACATCAGAGAACCCAACCCAAGAGTCCTCACCCTGGTGCAGCTCCTGTTCTAGTGAAAGGAGGCAATAAACAATGAGAATAAATAAGCACATTTCCGTGATATGTTAGAAGATGACCAATGCTGTGGCTTAAAAGGAGAGAGAAGAGTAAGTAGCTTCAAGTATGTGTGTTGGGGGCGCGGGGGGTTGAAATTTTAGCAGCATGGTTGAGTAGCCCTGATGAGGAAGGTGATGGTTGAGGGAGGACTTGCAGGAGGTGTAGACGCTGGCCATGTGGATGCATGGGGAAGGACCACTGCAGCAAAGGGGACAGTGGGTGCAGTAGCCTGGGGCTGGAGTGCGACTGGTGGGGGATGAGCTGGGGAGGAGATGGGACACAGGGGTAGCGAGGGGCCAGGAGGTTTGTGTAAATGGGGTGGGGGGGTCCTGGAGACCTTTGTGAAGGTTTTGGCTTTTACTGAGTGAAACAAGGAACCAACGGAAGACAGAGGAGGTTGGCTGGGTGAGACTATCGGGGTTGGTGATTGGGGCCAGTAGTTTTATTAGGGTTCTCCAGAGACACTGAACCAATGAGATAGTTATATCATCTATCTATCTGTAGATCAAGAGAGATTTATTTTAAGGAATTGGCTCTCACAATTGTAGAGCCTCACACATCCCGTATCTGCAGGAGACCCAGGGAGAGGTTGATGTGCAGCTCAAGTCTAAAGATTTTTTAAAAAAGTCTAGGGGAATCATTCTCTCTTCCTTGGGGTGTTTCCAGCCTTTTTCTCTTGAGGTCTTCAACTGATTGGATCAGGCTCATCCATTATATGGAGGGAAATCTGCTTTACTCAAAATCTGCTTTTTAATTGTGAATCTTAATTAAGAAAGACCTTTGGAGCAATATCTAGGCTAGTGTTTGACCAAATATCTGGGTTCTGGGCCTTGCCAGGTTGACATAAAATTCATCATCATCATAGTGTGAAAAGATGTTGGCTGTTGGTACCCGGGATCTGTCTCTCTAGGTTCTGAGGATATGGCTGGGAGGGAGGTGCTGTCACAAATTAAAAACCATGGTGTGTCTATGAATGATCTCCTCCTTTTATGAAGGGAGGTGCTTGGTCCCATCAAAACCATACCAACCGTTCCCCTCAGTTCTCAGAATCCCCATAAAGCTCACGTGCAGCCCCTTCCCTGGGCCCAAGCCGTGGTTTGGGGTGTGAATATTATCGGGGAGATCATCCCTCCCTGGCTCTCCTCTGAGATTCTGTGCAGTCTTCAGTGGTCCTTCCTTCTCCATTGGCCAAAATAAGGGAAAGAGAAGAACCCCCCCAAATCTTATGTAATTCAGCCCTTATAAATCACTGTCCTGAGGAATTCCCCATCTTATTTCAGTCGTCCAGAAGCCACATGTGTTTGACTCCCATTTGGCTTGAGCTGGGACCTGGGATAGCCAATGAGATCTGTACCGATGGCATCCACCATCAAGGGACGCGTGGAGTTGACAGCCCGGCAATGAATCAGAGAGGCAGGAAACGGGGAAGGATGTAGCTGGAGCTAGGAAAGAGGGAAGTGGAAGAGGAGAGAGAGAGGAGCTGTGGAAGTCTGTGTGTGAGAAATCCTGGAACAGCACTGGGTATGAGAGAATGGGGCCGCAGAAGGAAGAGACTCTGAGAAACGTTTCTATGGGTTAGAGTTGAGTCCCCCTTAATGTTCTTGGATATATGCGGGCAATAATTAGATGTTTTCAATTACTGAAGTGTGATTGACATATAATGTTATGTTAGTTTTAGGTATATAAGAAATAGAATTTTTTTGAAACCACTTTTGGCTCCAGGGCGCTGACATTTTGTGTTTATAGGACTCCATGGGGAAAGCAAGCCACGTGGATTCTAGCCTTTTTTTTTTTTTTTTAAGATTTATTTATTTATTTGGGAGGAGGAGGGGCAGAGGGAGCGAATCTTTCAAGCAGACTTCCCACCAAGTGCGGAGCCCACCATAGGGCTCGATTGCATGACCCCTGAAATTATGACCTGAGCTCAAACCAAGAGTTGGACCCTCAACAGACTGAGCCACCTAGACGCCCCTGGATTCTAGCTTTTTACATAGGGTTACAAATAATCTACACATCACGTGTGGTAGAAAAGTAAGAAGGCTTTGCCGTCAAACTGTCACATTCCAGCTAGGCAACCTAGAGTGAGATGCTGCTGATTATTCCCCTTTAAAAAAAAAAAAGTCATCTGTATACACAGCATGGGACTCAAACTCACAACCCCGAGATTGTCGTTGGCTCCACTGACTGAGTCCCCCAGTGAGATGCTTCTTAAAGCTGTAGTTTGTATTTTCTGTTAGGTGGGGTGAATCAAGCCCCCGGTAGCATCATTACCAGGATTCAATGAGATGAGGCAGGCAGAGGCTGTCCTAGCACGGGGCTTACCCTAAGCCATCCCTTAGTCTTCCCATTTTCCTGCCTCATTCATCATCTATGCGCATCATCTATGTAGACCTGAATAGATTTCCTGCTTCTCCTGAGCTAATGGAGATCTTCTAAAGACCTTTGACTCTTTTTTTTTTTTTTTAAGATTTTATTTATTTATTTGACAGAGAGAGATCACAAGTAGGCAGAGAGGTAGGCAGAGAGAGAGGGGTTCGGAACGAGGCTCCCTGCTGGGCAGAGAGCCCGATGCGGGGCTCGATCCCAGGACCCTGAGGTCATGACCTGAGCTGAAGGCAGAGGCCTTAACCCACTGAGCCACCCAGGCGCCCCAAGACCTCTGACTCTTGGCATGGCATTTGCTTCTGAGGGGATCGGGGTTACAGGGGTGCCAGTTACTGAGAGCGAAGATGGGAGAGCAGCTTGACTCCCATGCCCTTCCCACCGGCGTTCCCAGCCAAGTCAGGAGCTGGGGAGATGGAGAAGGCAAGCCTGGGCCCAAAGACCATTCCCTGAATGAGCAGAGGCTGTGAAGTTACAGCTCCTCATACAGAGCTGGAAATATTTTTCCTTTATCTTAATTAATGATTCCTAGAGTTGGTATTAATGGGCCATCCTATCAAGAATGCTCATGGGAGTTACACTTCATAATCAGACATTTGCACATGCCCGCTCGCCTCCCTCCTCAGCAACAGAATTGCTTAGAGATTAGCCCCACCTTGTGGAGAAGCCTAAAAATAATGCAGTGACATACTGCTTGAAGGTAAGGAATTGAGACAAAATAAGCTTGAATTTTAATATTATTGTTTTCAGAAAATACTTGTAAGTTTTACATAATCAGACCATTCTTTTTTGTGTGAAACTTATAACTGTATTTTTAAAAAAAGTTTACTTTTTATAGGGGCTTCTGGATGGCTCAGTTGGTTAAGTATCCAACTCTTGATCTGGGCTCAGTTCTTGGTCTTAGGGTCATGAGTTCAAGCCCCGTGTTGGGTTCCATGCTGGGTGTGGAACCTACTAAAAAAAAAAAATAAGTTTTTTGTTTTGTTTTAGTACTCTCTATACCGAGTACAGGGTTCGAACTTGTGACCTCACGATCAAGACTCTCATGCTCTTCCAACTGAGCCAATGAGGCACCACTTATAAATATTTTTATAGGTGATGAAGTAACGTTATCAGGTGATACTGACCTGTAATTGCGCTACTGTCACCTCCACATGGGTTAGCCTTCATTTCTTTTTAAAAAATTTTTAATCTACTTATTTATATTATTTAATTTTATTTTTTCATTGAAGTGTATTCTTTAATCACTCTATAATTTAGAATCTCTTGGTTTCTCTCTCTCTCTTTTTCCTTTTGCTCATTTGTTTTGTTTCTTCAATTCCACATATGAATGAGATCATATGGTATTTGTTTTTCTCTGACTGACTTATTTTGCTTTAACATTATACTCTCTGGCCCTGTCCATGTTGTTGCAAATGGTGACATTTCATTCTTTCTATGACAATAATATACATATCTGTATGAATATACCACATCTTCATCCATTCATCTATTGATGGACACTTGGGCAGCTTCCATACCTTGGCTATTGTAAATAGTGCTACTATAAACATAGGGGTGCACGTATCCCTTTGAATTAGTGTTTTTTATTTTGGGAGATAAATACCTAGTAGTTCAATTACTAGATTGTAGGGTAGTTTTATTTTTAACTTTTTGGGGAACCTCCATACTGTCCTCTTCCACAGTTTGCATTCCTAAAAGCAGTGCATAAGGGTTCTTTTTTCTCCACATCCTCGACAACACTTGTTTCTTATGTTTTTGATTTTAGCCATTCTGACAGTTGGGAGGTGATATGCATTATAGTTTCGATTTGCATTTCCCTGGTGATGAGTGATGTTGAGCTTCTTTTCATGTGTCCGTTGGCCATTCTGTATGTTTTGTTTGGAGAAATGTCTGTTCATGTCTTCTGCCCATTTATTATTATTTTCTATTATTTTTAAAAAAGATTTTATTTATTTATTTGACAGAGAGAGAGAGAGGGAGAGAGAGCACAAGCAGAGAGAGAGGAAGAAGGAGAAGCAGGCTCCCTGCAGGGAGCTTGTTGTGGGGCTTGATCCCAGGACCCCAGAATCATGACCTGAGCTGAAGGCAGACGCTTAACCGATTGAGCCATCCAGGCACCCCTTCTGCGCCTTTTCTTTAAAGTTGTTTTTTTTTTTTTTTGGTATTGAGCTGTATCAGTTCTTTATATATTTTGGATATATCATTTGCAAATATTCTTCTCCCATTCTTTTGCCTTTTAGTTTTGTTGATTGTACCCTTCACCATGCAGAAACTTCTTAATGTAATCCTAATAATTTATTTTTGCTTCTATTTTCCTTGCCATTTCTAGAAAAAAAGTTGCAGTGGCCGATGTCAGAGAAATCTGCCCGTGCTCTCTTCAGGAATTTTTATGGTTTCAGGTCTCACATTTAGGTATTTAATCCATTCTGAGTTTATTTGTGTGAATGGTGAAAGAAAGTGGTCCAGTTTCATTCTTTTGCCTATAGTAGTCCAGTTTTCCCAACACCATTTGTTGAAGAGATCATCTTTTTCCTATTTTATATTTATTCCTCCTTTGTTGAAGATTAATTGACCATATGACTGGGGGTTTATTTCTGGATTTTCTGTTCTGTTCTCTTGATTTCTATGTCTATTTTTATGCCAGGACCATACTATTTTAATTGCTACAGCTTTGTAATATAACTTAAAATCTGGAATTGTGATACCTTCAATTTTATTTTTCTTTTTCAAGATTGCTTTTGCTATTTAAAATCTTTTGTGGTTCCATACAAATTTTAGGATTGTGTGTTCTAGTTGTGTGAAAAATGCTATTGGTATTTTGATAGGGATTGCATTAAATGTGTAGATTGCTTTGGGCAGTACAGACATCTTAACAATATTTGTTCTTCCATCCATGAGCATGGAATATCTTTCCATTTCTTTGTGTTGTCTTGAATTTCTTTCATCTGTATTTTATAGTTTTCAGAGTACAAATCTTTTACCTTTTTGGTTGTTTATTCCAAAACCTTCCAACCTTTTTGGTTGTTTATTTGGTTAGTATTTTGTTTTTGGTGCAATAATAAATGGGATTTTTTTCTTAATTTCACTTTCTGCTTTACTATAGAAATGCAACAGATTTCTGTACTTTGATTTGTATCCTGTGACTTTACTGAATTCTTTTATAAGTTCTAATAGTTTTTTTGGGTGGAGTCTCTGGGATTGCTATATATAGTATCATGTCATCTGCACATAGAGTTTTATTTCTTGCTTACCAATTTGGATGCCTCTTATTTCTTTTTGTTGTCTAATTGTTGTGGCTGGGGCTTCCAGTGATCTGTTGAATGAAAGTGGTGAGAGTGGACATGCTTGTCTTGTTTCTGACTTTAGGAGAAAAGCTCTCAGTTTTTCAGCATTGAGTATGATATTGGCCGCGGGTTTTTTGTATAAGGCCTTTATTATGTCAAGGTATGTTCCCTCTAGACCTACTTTGCAGAGGTTTTTGTTTCTCCCTCTCTTTAAAATTTATTTATTTAAGTGATCTCTATGCCCAATGTGGGGTTCAAACTCACGACCCTAAGATCAAGTTACATGCTCATTTGACTGAGCCAGCCAGGTAACCCTGCACGATGCTTGCATGGCTGTTGTTCTTGGTTGAACGCTTTTTCTGCATCTCTGCAAATGATCATATGATTCTTATCCTTTCTGTTATTCATGTGTTTGTGAATATCATTCCGTTGATTGTTTCGCAAATATTGAACCACTCTTGCATCCTAGCAGTAAGCCCCACTTGATTGTGACATATGATTGTTTTTTAAGTATTATTGGATTCAGTTTGCTAATATTTTGTTGAGGATTTTTGCATCTATATTCATGAGAGATATTGGCTTGTAGTTTTCTTTTTTAGTAGTGTCTTTATCTGATTTTGGGATCATGGTGATGCTGGCCTCATAGAATGAATTTGGAAGTTTTCTTTCCTTTTCTATTTTTTGGAATAGTTTGAGGAAAATAGGTATTAACTCTTCTTTAAATATTTGGTACAATTTGCCTGGGAAGCCATCTTGTCCTGGACTTTTATTTTTTGGGAGTGTTTTGATTCCTGATTCAATTTCATTGCTGGTAATCAGTGTGTTGTTCAAATTTTCTATTTCTTCCTGCTTCAGTTTTAGTAGGTTCTATGTTTCTAGGAATTTATCCTTTTCTTCTAAGTTGTCCAATTTGCTGGCATTTAGGTTTTCATAATATTTTGTAATAGTTGTTTATATTTCCATGGTGTTGGTTGTTATTTCTTCCCTTTTATTAGTGATTTTGTTTATTTGGACCCTCTCTCTCTGTCTCTGTCTCTCTGTCTTCCTTTTTTTTTTTTTTGGATGACTGGCTAGAGATTTCTCAATTTTATTAATTTTTTCAAAGAAGCTCCTCCTGGTTTCATTGATTTATTATTTTTTAGTTCCTATATCATTTATTTCTGCTCTAATCTTTATTTCCTTCCTTTTGCTGGGTTTAGGTTTTGTTCGTTCTTATTTTTCTAGCTGCATTAGGTATAAGGTTAGGTTATTTGAAATTTTTCTTTTTTCTTGAAATAGGTCTGTATTGCTATAAAACTCCCTCTTAGAACCACTCCTGCTGTATCCCAGAGGTTTTGGAGCATTGTGTTTTCATTTTTGCTTGTTTCAATGTAATTTTTAATTTTTTCTTTGATTTCTTGGCTAACCCGTTCATTGTTTAGTAGCATATTATTTAACCTTCATGTATTTGTGGTCTTTCTAGATTTTTAACTCCAGTTGACATCCAGTTTTATAGCATTGTGATCAGAAAAGATGTATGATATGACTTGGATTTTTTTTAATTAGTTCAGATTTGTTTTGTGGCTTAATATGTGATCTATTCTGGAGGATGTTCTTTATGTACTTGAAAAGAATGTGAATTCTGTTTTAGGATGGAATGTTTTGAATATATCTGTGAAATCCATTTTGTCCAGTGTGTCATTCAAAGCCACTGTTTTCTTGTTGATTTTCTATTTGGATGATCTCTTCATCTATGTAAGTGGGGTGTTAAAGTCTCCTACTATTATTGTATTACTATTGATTATTTCCTTTATGTTTGTTATTAACCATTCTATGTATTTGGGTGCTCTCATGTTGGGTGCATAAATATTTACAGTTGTTATAGCCTCTTGTTGGATTGTCCCCTTTGTTATTATATAGTATTGCTCTTTGTCTCTTTGTTACAGTCTTTGTTTTAAAGTCTATTTTGTCCAACATAAATATTGCTACCTTGGTTTTCTTTTGACATCTGTTTGCATGATAAATGTTTCTCTATTCCCTCACTTTCTTTTTTTTTTTTTAAAGATTTTATTTATTTGACAGAGAGAAACACAGCGAGAGAGGGAACACAAGCAGAGGGAATGGTAGCGGGAGAAGCAAGCTTCCCGCCAAGTTGGGGGCATGATGTGGAACTCGATCCCAGGACCCTGGGATCATGACCTGAGCCGGAGGCAGACGCTTAACGACTGAGCCACCCGGGCACCCCTCTATTTCCTCACTTTCAACCTGCAGTTCTCTTTTGGTCTGAAATAAGTCTCTTATAGATGGGTATTGTTTTTTTTCCCCACTCTATCACCCTGTGTCTTTTGATTGGAGCATTTAAGTCATTTATA
>JAQQSY010000582.1:0-14987 GCA_028646535.1 Procyon lotor | reverse complement strand
GTAAATACCCAGGAGTGCAATGGCAGGGTCATAGGGTAGCTCTATTTTTAATTTCTTGAGGAATCTCCACACTGTTTTCCAAAGTGGCTGCACCAGCTTGCAATCCCACCAAAAGTGTAAGAGGGTGCCCCTTTCTCCACACCCTCTCCAACATTTGTTGTTTACTGTCTTGTTGATTTTGGCCATTCTAACTGGTGTAGGGTGGTATCTCAGTGTGGTTTTGATTTGAATCTCCCTGATGGCTAAAGATGATGAACATTTTTTCATGTGTCTGTTAGCCATTTGTATGTCTTCTTTGGAGAAGTGTCAGTTCATGTCTTCTGCCCATTTTTTGATGTGATTATCTGTTTTGTGAGTGTTGAGTTTGAGGAGCTCTTTATAGATCTTAGATATCAGACCTTGGTCTGTAGTGTCATTTATGAATATCTTTTCCCATTCTGTAGGTTGCCTGTTTGTTTTTCATGACTGTTTCCTTCACTGTGCAGAAGCTTTTTATCTTGATGAAGTCCCAAAAGTTCATTTTTGCTTTTGTTTCCTTTGCCTTTAGAGACATGTCCGAAAAGAAGTTGCTGTGGCTGATGTCAAAGAGGTTACTACCTATGTTCTTCTCTAGGGTTTTGATGGATTCCTGCCTCACGTTGCAGTCCTTTATCCATGTAGAGTTTTTCATTGTGTATGGTGTAAGAGAAGGGTCAAGTTTCAGTCTTCTGCATATAGCTGTCCAGTTTCCCCAGTACCATTTATTAAAGAGACTGTCTTTTTTCCACTGGATATTTTTTCCTGTTTTGTCAAAGATTATTTGACCATAGACTTGCGTGTCCGTATCTGGGCTCTCTATTCTGTTCCACTGGTCTATGTGTCTGTTTTTGTGTCAGTACCGTGTTGTCCTGGTGATCACAGCTTTGTAGTAAAGCTTGAAATCAGGCAATTTGATGCCCCCAGCTTTTTTTTTTTTTTTTTTCTTTTTCAGCATTTCCTTAGCAATACAGGGGCTTCTCTGGTTCCATACAAATTTTAGGATTTTTTGTTCTAGCCCTTTGAAAAAAATTAGTGGAATTTTGATCAGGATGGCGTTGAAAGTATAGATTGCTCTGGGAAGTATAGACATTTTAACAATGTTTATTCTTCTGATCCATGAACATGGAATGCTTTTCCATCTTTTTGTGTCTTCAATTTCTTTCATGAGCGTTCTGAGTTCCTTGAGTACAGATCCTTTACCTCTTTGGTTAGGTTTATTCCCAGATATCTTATGGTTCTTGCTGCTACAGTAAATGGAATTGATTCTCTAATTTCCCTTTCCATATTTTCATTGTTAGTGTATGGGAAACCAACTGATTTCTGTGCATTGATTTTTAATCCTGCCACATTACTGAATTGCTATGTAAGTTCTAGTAGTTTTGGGGTGGAGTCTTTTGGTTTTTCCATATAAAGTATCATGTCATCTGTGAAGAGAGAGAGTTTGACTTCTTCATTGCCAATTTGAATACCTTTTATTTCTTTTTGTTGTCTGAATGCTGTTGTTAGGACTTCTAGTACTATGTTGAACAAGAGTGGTGAGAGTGGACATCCTTGTCATGTTCCTAATCTCAAAGGGAAGGCTGTCATCTTTTCCCCATTGAGAATGATATTTGCTGTGGGCTTTTCATGGATAGATTTTATGAAGTTGAGGAATGTTTCTTCTATCCCTATACTTTGAAGTGTTTTAATCAGGAAGACATGCTGAATTTTGTCAAATGCTTTTTCTGCCTCAATTGAGAAGACCGTGTGGTTCTTCTCTCTTCTCTTATTGATTTGTTCTATCATATTGATTGATTTGCGAATGTTGCACCACCCTTGATTCCCAGGGATAAATCCCACCTGGTCATGATGAATAATCTTTTTAATGTGCTGTTGGATCCTATTAGCTAGGATCTTGTTGAGAATCTTGGCATCCATATTCATCAGGGATATTGGACTGAAATTCTCCTTTTTGATGGGATCTTTGCCTGGTTTGGGGATCAGGGTAATGCTGGCTTCATAGAAAGAGTCTGGAAGTTTTCCTTCTGTTTCTATTTTTTGAAACAGTTTCAGGAGAATAGGCATTAATTCTTCATTGAATGTTTGGTAGAATTCCCCAGGGAATCCGTCAGGTCCTGGACTCCTGTTTTTTGGGAGGTTTTGGATCACTGCTTCAATCTCGTTACTAGATATTGGTCTATTCAGGTTGTCAATTTCTTCCGGTTTCAGTCTTGGAAGTTTATACGTTTCTAGGAATGCATCCATTTCTTTTAGGTTGCTTAACTTATTGGCATAGAGCTGTTGATAATAATTTTTTTTTAGTTTTTTTTTTGTTGTTGATCATAATTTTTGATAATTATTTCTATTTCCTTTGGATTAGTCATGATCTCTCCCCTTTCATTCATAATTTTGTTACTTAGTGTCATCTCTCTTTTCTTTTGGATTAGTTTGGCCATTGGCTTATCAGTCTTATTGATTCTTTCAAAAAACCAACTTCTGGATTCATTGATGCATTCTACTATTTCTCTAGTTTCTTATTTGTTGATCTCTGCTCTAATCTTGTTCATTTCCCTTCTTGTGTGTGGGGTTGGGTTAATTTGTTGTTGATTTTCCAGTTCTTTAAGGTGTAAAAAGAGCTGGTGTATTCGGGATTTTTCAGTTTTTTTGAGTGTGACTTGGATGGCTATGTATTTCCCCCTTAGGACCACCTTTGCCGTGTCCCATAGTTTTTGCATTGATGTGTCTTCATTCTCATTGGTCTCCATGAATTTTTTCAGTTCATCTTTGATTTCCTGGTTGATCCCAGCATTCTTGAGCAGGTTGGTCTTTAGCCTCCAAGTGTTTGAATTCCTTCCAAACTTTTTCTTGTGATTGAGTTCCAGTTTCAAAGCATTGTGGTCTGAGAAAAGGCAGGGAATCATCTCAATCTTTTGGTATTGGTAGAGTCCTGATTTGTGACCCAGTATGTGGTCTATTCTGGAGAAAGCTCCATGTGCGCTCGGGAAGAATAAGTATTCTGTTGTTCTAGGGTGGGATATTCTGTATATATCTATGAGGTCCATCCCGTCCAATGTGTCTTTCAAAGCCTTTGTTTCTTTATTTTTTTTCTGTTTAGGTGATCTGTCTGTTACTGAGAGTGGCATTTTAAGATTTCCTAATATTAATATATTCATATTAATATGACTCTTTAATTTGATTAAAAGTTGGCTCATGTAGTTGGGTGCTCCTATATTGGGGGCATAAATGTTTACAATTGTTAGATCTTCTTGGGTAGATCCTTTAAGAATTATGTAGTGTCCTTCTGTATCTCTGACTACAGTCTTTAGCTTAAAATCTAATTTATCTGATATGAGAATTGCTCGCTGATTTTCTAGACTTGTTGATCTTGGCGGGTGTCCTTTCTGCCTCTAGGATTCGAATACTTGTTCCATTTCCTAGATTGGGGGAATTTTCATTCAGAATTTGGTCAGCTATATCTTCTAGTCTTCTGTCTTTCTCTACCCCCTCTGGGATTCCAATAATTCTGACATTGGAACATTTCATGGTGTCATTTATTTCCCTAATCTCTTCTCATGATTCGTGAGCGTTTTGCTCCAGCTCTCCTCCTGACCTTTCTTCTCAACCATTTTATCCTCTAGATCTTTAATTCTATCCCCTGTCTCTGTAACTCTAGCTGTTAGACTATTTAGATTAGATTGGATCTCACTGATTGCATTTTTAACATCTGTTATACTGGTTCTCATTTCTACCCTTAGAGATTCTATGTTGTCATTAATGTTTTTCTCCATCCTAGCCATTGCCTGGATAATTGTTACCCTGAATTCCCTTTCCGTCATACTGTTTATGTCCATGTCCAGTAGTTCTAAGGGAGAGGGTGCCATCTCTGGGTTTTTCCTCTGTTGGGTGTTCCTCCTCCTAGTCATTTTGATGAGACGTGGATGAGAGGATGTATAGCTGGATATATTGCCCACGATCCAGGCAAGATGCACCCTGGAAGCTTTTGGAGCAATTGGGATTCACCACCAAAAGGAAAGAATAAGGATAAAAAGAGATAGAGAAAGAGAAAAAGAAGCAATCTCAGCCAGAATGGGCCCCAAAAATAAGATTTATAAGGTTTGTAAAGAAACGTGAACAAACATAAAGACTGACAAAAGTAAATGACAAGAAGTGAAAGAACCTAGTCAGAATGAACCTCAAGGATAAGATTTATATAATACCAGAACAAAAGCAAATACATAGAAACACTGACAGAAGGATAAGATGGGAGGGTGATTATAACTCCTCGTTGGGAAGGAAGGTTATTTCAGGTCTTTCTGGGTTTATTGTTGTATTAAGCCTCTAGTTGTAATGTTAAGTAGTTTAAAAAAATTTTTAAAAACCAAGAAATGTGAAAATGGGTGAATTAAAAAAAAATAGAAAGTAAGAAAAAAATACTTGTATCTATGAAATATACCAGTTTTAGGGTATTATCAGGAGCTTAATATATTGATTTTCTCTGATGTTGGGGATTTAAAATTTTATGGGGACCCTGTGGTTATTGTCCTTTTGTTTTTGACTTGAGTTTTGGGGGAAGGGCCTGCCATGTTGTTTTCCAGTCAGTCTTGCTTGGGTTGAGTCACCCTGCCCCCCAATCAAGGGGCTGTGTTCTGTGAAAACGGGTTTCTCAGTCTTTCGCTCTGTTAAGGTTTTTGGCCTTTTGTAGCTTTTTCACCTTTTGGGAGAGTTCAAACAAGCAATCTGCCTGTACCTAGGCCTCCGAGTTACAGAGAAACCTCAGCCTGCTCCCCTCTGGGTTGTCCAGAACACACACTCCCCTCTGCAAAATTCTGCTTACACCGCAGCCTGTCACAGGTGGTGTGCACCCCCAGCCACCGTTCAGTGGCTCTGTGAGTGCTCTCCGGGCTCCGGGGCTTCGCAGGGTGTGCTCAGATTCCTGCCTGAGATTAGGCCACCCACCCGGTGCTCTCTCCAGGGATGGCTGGGACCCTGCCACAGGCTGTGAGTGTCTAGTGGTCAGGGATGTACCCAGTCCAGAGAGTGCTGCATATAGAGAAAAGCTGCAGGCTCCTGGACCACAGTAGACTCTCTAAGGTGCTTGCAGGAGCATGCCCCGCCCACAAAATGGTGCAAGGAGTGGAAAGCTGCCGTTTCATGAACCACAGACTGGACCCCCTGACCAGTCTCTCTTTGAGGTGACTGGTGTCCTTCCTAGGAACATGGGCCCAGGCTTGTGCCTGTGACCACTCCCTTCCACTACTTGCTCCTCAGATCCTTTTGTTCTTTTTAAGTGTTTTTTTTTCTTTTATTTCTTTTTTAAAGATTTTATTTATTCATTTGACAGAGACAGAGATCACAAGTAGGCAGAGAGGCAGGCAGAGGGGGGGGGGGGGAAGCAGGCTCCCTGCTGAGCAGAGAGCCCAATGCGGGGCTCGATTCCAGGACCCTGAGATCATGACCTGAGCTGAAGGCAGAGGCTTTAACCCACTGAGCCACCCATGTGCCCCTCTTTTTAAGTGTTTTTAACTGGACTCTAACTTAATCCTGGTCCCCAACCACCGGGCACTTTCCTTTGTGGTATTACCGTTCTTGGTTCGCTTCTGGTGGCTCCCTCCCCCTTTTGTTTATCCTCTGATATAGGTTTGAGTGTTCCCACTTTGCTCTGCCTCTCTTCTGCTGTCTTCTGCTCCCGTAGAGATCCAGAAGTGAAAAGTCTTGCTCCTCAGGCTGATTTCGTGGGTGTTCAGCATGTTCTGGTAGATATCCAGCTCACTTTTGGGGACAGGTTGCAACAGGATCTTCTACTTCCTGCCATCTTGCCCCTCCCCCCCTTTTTTTCTTAAGTACTTGTAGGCTCAATGTGGGGCTTGAACTCATGGCCCCAAGATTAAGAGTCACATACTCTACAGAGTAAGGAACCAAGCGCCCCTAGAGGTGATAGTGGTTTTAAATAGAAGCAAATGGGTAGGAAACAAATTGATTTGGAAATATTATATAGGTACCTTGCAGGCAACTGGTTTAATATTTGCACAGCTAGAAATTGTCAATATGTTTAACAACACAGGGATGTTTTTATAACCCTAGTATAATAGGGGGATTTTGGATGTTTATATGTTTGAGTTTTCATTGGTGTCACTTTCTGAATTATTTCAATTTTAGTAACCCTTCTCTTAATTTTTGCACATTACCTATATTGTTTTTCTTTATTTCCCCCCAAAATGAGCTGACTTTTAAAAGTCTTTTTTTTCCTCAGCTTTGTCGAGGTGTGATTGACAAATAAAAATTATATATATTTAAGGTGTATAACATGATGTTTTGATATACATATTCATTGTGAAGTGATTACCACAGTCAAGCTAATTAATACATCCATCACCCCACATAGTCAACGTTTTTTGTTTTTGAGAACAATTAAGATTTCTTTTAGCAGATTTCAAGTATACAATATTTTTAGCTATAGTCACCATGCTATAAATCTCCAAATAGTCACTCTACGTAAGTGAAATTGTCTACCTTTTTAAAAAAATTTTTTTAGAGATTTTATTTATTTGAGAGAGAGTACATGAGCAGAGGAGAGAAGCAGAAGCAGTCTCCCCACTGAGCAGGGAGCTGATGCGGGGCTCAATCCCAGAACCCTGAGATCACAACCTGAGTTGAAGGCAGATGTTTAACCGGCTAAGCCACCCAGGAGTTCCTTAAAGTTTTTATTTAAATTCCGGTTAATTAACATACAGCATAATATTAGTTTCAGGTGTACAATATAGTGATTTAACACTTACATATAATACCTGGTGCTCATCACAAAAATGCCCCCCTTAATCCCTGTCACCTATTCCCCTATGCACTTACTTTCTGGTAAACATCAGTTTGTTTTATATAGTTAAGATTCTGTTTCTTGTTTTGTTTTGTTTTGTCTTGACTCTATGATCATTTATTTCTTAAATTCCATCTATGAGTGAAATCATATGGTATTTGTCTTTCTCTGACTGACTTATTTTGCTTGGCATAATACTAACAACATCTATGTTGTTGCAAATGGCAAGATTTCATTCTTTTTTTATGGCTGAGTAATATTCCATTTGTGTGTGTGTGTGTCTGTGTGTGTGTACACTATATCTTCTTTATTCGTTTGTTAGTTGATGGACATTTGGACTTTTTCCATAATTTGGCTATTGTTGATAACGCTGCTGTAAACATCGAGGTGCATGTATCCCTTTGAATTAGTGTTTTTGTATTCTTTGGGTAAATACCCAATAGTGCGATTGCTGGATCATAGGGTAGTTCAGTTTTAAGTTTTTGAGGCATCTCCATACTGTTTTCTAGAGTGGCTGCACCAGTTTGCATTGCCACCTACAGGTTCTCCATGTCCTCACCAATATCTGTTGTTTCTTGTGTTAATTTTAGCCATTCTGACTTGTTTGAGGTGATATCTCATTGTAGTTTTGATTTCTATTTCTCTGATGATGAATGAGAAACATTGTACCCTTTGACCAACATTTCTTCATTTCCCCCACCCCCCAGGCCCTGGTAATCACCCTTCTAGACTCTGCTTCTGAGTTTGACTTTTTAGTTTCCACATATGAGAGATAATGCAGTTTTAGTCTTTCTATGTTTTTGTTAAGAATATGAACATATGTCTCTGTTCATTTCTTAGCATAATGTCTACCAGGTTCATTCATTTATTTTCCTTTTAAAAAGTCTTTTAAAAAAAAAAGATTTTATTTAAGAAAGAGAGCAAAGAGAGAGAGAGAGAGAGAGAACCAGCACATTAGCGGCTGGGGGGAGAGGCAGGGGGAGAAGGAGAAGCAGACTCCCCGCTAAGCAGGGAGCCCAACATGGGACTTGATCCCAGGACCCTGGGATCATGACCCAAGTGGAAGGCAGATGCTTAACTGACTGCGCCACCTAGGCATCCCTTAAAAATTCTTATAATAAAATAATTAGTCCAACAAAGAGTACAGGAAGCCCTATAACATAAGTATGTATCTATTACACAGCCTATGAAGTTAAACATTATACATATAGGTGAAATTCTCCTTTATGTTCTAGTTGCATCTTGCATCCCTTCCTCCTTCCCTAAACTCCTGAATTTGGCATTTGTCATTCCCATGCACATTTTTATATTTTGACTAACATTACTACAGATGTAGTATATGTATGATATATGATATATGATGTATGATATATATATGATATTGTTTTAAGTTCCTAGACTTCTGTATTCTTGTGAAATCTTTTTTAAAAATTTTATTTATTTATTTGAGATAGAGCAAAAGAGAGCATGTGTTGGGGCAGGGGCAGAGGGAGAGGGAGAAGATGACTCCCTGCTGAGCGGGGAGCTCAAAGTGGACTTGATTCCAGGACCCTGGGATCATGACCTGAGCCAAAGGCAGATGTTTAACTGACTGAGCCACCTAGGCACTCTCTTGTGAAACTTTTTTTATTACCTCAACTATGTTAATTAGATTTATCTGTGCTGCTGCTCATAGTTCTAGTTTCTCAACCTCTGTTCTATTGACATTTGGGGCTAGATAATTCTTTGTCGTGAGTGGGTTTCTTTTTTTAAGATTTATTTATTTTTGACTGAGAGAGACAGAGAGTGCTTGTGTGAGCAGGGGGAGGGGCAGAGAGAGGGAGCGAGAATCTCAAGCAGGCTTCCCTCTGAGTGCGGAGCCCCATGCGGGGCTCTATTTCACAACCCTGAGATCATTATCTGAGCAGAAATCAAGTCAGATGCCCACCTGACTGAGCCACTCGGGTGCCCCTGTGAACGGATTTCTTGTCTATTAAGGATGTTTAGTGGTATCCCTGGCCTCTACCCACTAGATGCCAGTAGCACCCCCCTGGTTCCCCCCCCACCCCCGACCCTGGTTATAACCAAAAATGTCTCTAGACTTTGCCAGGTTTCCTTTTGGTGGTAAAATCTCCCCTCCTCCCAGTGAGAACCATTATGTTAATTCATTAATTGTAACTACTATATCACTCTCTGCTACACAAACACACACACACACACACACATCTACACACACATGACCTATTTTTCTATTTTTTGGTTGATAGACATTTAAGTTATTTCCAAAGTTTTAACTATTAGGAACACTGTTGCAATGAGCATTCTTGTTCATGTTTTCTCTGCACATGTGTGAGACTGTGTGTATGGTGATATGCCTATGAGTGAAAATGTTAAGTTCTGGTATATGCATATCTTCAACTCTACCAGATAATGCCAAACTGGTTCCCTTATAGTTGTACTAATTTACACTCTGACCAGCTGAATAAGAAAGATCCTGTTGCTCCACATCTTCACTGACACATGATATTGCTAGATTTTGAAATTTTTATCTACCTGATGGGTGTAAATGATATTCATTGTGTTTTTAATTTGCATTATCTTAATTAAAATTTATTAATCCAGAAATCTTTCCAAAATTATGAAGACTAATTATTTTAGGGGATTAAAAATAATATTTGAGCTGCTGTGATCAGCTTTAAGAAGTGGTTTTGAGCAGACTTCATATATGTGTGTCATGTTTGTACTCAGCTCACTGAGTTTCTGTTTCTAAACCAGACATGATGATCTAGTCATAATGCTGTTCTTCCTCTTAGGAAATGTTATTACTAATGATGAGTACGTGTGCGTTTAGGGAGTGGCTCAAAATAATAACCAGAAGTTATTTCCCTCAGTGTTAATGGATGCTGTTGTTCTCAGAGTTACTGCATTCCTACTTGCTGCATGCCAGATTTGTTCTTTGATATTGTGATCTCCCAGAAGCCTACGCTTTGCTATACCATATGAAATTGTTTATGCTCTTACTCTGTTTTCTGAGTCATTTTGCTAAATACAATGGGAGGTTACAAAAGATATTCCTGACTTTTTACCTATCATTGAGACATTTAAAATTCAAAAGATGGACACAGCATATGTTACAAAATAAATTAGAGTTGTTGTATATATAGGAGTAGTATGAGGAAGATGGAATTCTTCTGAGCTTTTGTGTGTAAAGGTCAATTTAGGTAGAGTTTTGAAGAAAAAATTCAGGTGAATTATGAAGATAGGAAATATATATTATTCATAGATGATTTAACATGCTTAAATTAGAATTTAGCCAAAAATGTGTCTGTATTAATGTAATTTTCATTTGTGCTCAGAAATTCCTTCTTCCCCAATACATACTTCCAGGTGAATTATCCAGTTACTTTATTTTTTAAAGATTTTATTTATTTATTTATTTATTTATTTATTTATTTATTTATTTATTTATGAGAGAGAGAGAGAGCGAGAGAGAGCGAGAGCGAGCGAGCGGCAGGCAAAGGGAGAAGTAGGCTCCCCTCTGAGCACTCATTAGTCACTAATGAGTTACTGTCTCAAAGATACCTGCACCTCATATTCATTGCTGCATTATTTACAATAGCTAAGGTATGGAAAAAAACCTAAGTGTCCATCGATGGATGAATGGATAAAGAAAATGTGGTGTATATATACATAACATTATTCAGCCATTAAAAAGAAGGAAATTCTGTCACTTGCAACAACATGGGTTGAGGGCCATTATGCTAAGTCAGAGAAAGACAAATACTGTATGAGCTCACTTATATGTGGATTCTGAAAAAAACAAAACTCATAGATACAGAGAACAGACTAGTGGATAGCCAGAGGTGGATGTTGGAGATGGGTGAAATGGGTGAAGGCGGTCAAAAGCTATAAACTTTAAGTTCTGGGGATATAATGTACAGTATGGTGACTATCATTAACAGTACTGCATTCTATATTTGAAAGTTGCTAAGAGAGTAGATCATAAAGGTTCTTACCATAAGAAAAAAAATTCAGCTACATGGTAATTGATGTTAAACTTATGGTGATAATCATTTCACAATGTATACATACATCAAATCATTTTGTTGTACACCTAAAACTAATATAATGCTGTATATAAGTTATATCTCAATTTAAAAATGACTAGAAGGAACAACAATGAAATACATTGGACTTCATCAAAATTAAAAACTTCTGGACACCAAAGGACTCTTATCAAGATGGTGGAAAGATAACCCACAGAATAAGGGAAAATATTTGGAAATCATATATGTGAGTAGAGATTAATATCCAGAATATATAAATAAATCCTGCTACTCAACAAAAAACCCAAAAGCCCAATTAAAAAATAGGTAAAGGATAGGGGCACCTGGGTGGCTCAGTTGCTGAAAATCTGCCTTTGGCTCAGGTCATGATCCCAGGGTCCTGGGGTCGAGCCCCACATCGGGCTTCCTGCTCGGTGGGAAGCCTGCTTCTCCCTCTTCCACTCCTCCTGCTTGTGTTCCCTCTCTGGCTGTCTCTCTCTCTCTGTCAAATAAATAAAAAATCTTTAAAAAAAAAAAAATAGGTAAAGGATAAAAAAAGGAGTGCCTGGGTGGCTCAGTTGGTTAAGTGTCTGCCTTCGTCTCAGGTCGTGATCCTGGAGTCCTAGGATCAAGCCCCGTGAGGGGTTACCTGCTCAGCAGGGAGCCTGCTTCTCCCTTTCTCTCTGCTGCTCCCCCTACCCCCGCGCTGCTCCCCCTGTTTGTGCACTCTCTCTCTCAAAAATATGAACAAACTCTTTTTAAAAATGGGTAAAGGGCTCACATAGACATTCCTCCAAAAAAGGTATACGAATAGCCCATAAGCACATGAAAAGATGTGCAGTATCACTAGTAATCAGGGAAATGCAAATCAAAACCACAGTGAGATACCACTTAACATTTATTAGAATGGCTAAAATAAAAAAAATCAGATAATAACAAGTGTTGGTGAGGAGGTGGAGAAATTGGAACCCTCATATGCTGCTAGTAGGAATGTAAAATGGCACATCTGCTTTGGAAAACTATGGCAGTTTCTCAATTAAACATAGAGTTCTAGGACCCAATAATTTCACTCAAGTATTACCCAAGAAAAATGAAAACACAAAATTTGTACATAAATATTTATATCAGCCTTATTCTTTATTTTTTTAACATCTTAATTTAATTTTTTCAGTATTCCAAGATTCATTGTTTATGCATCACACCTGGTGCTCCATGCAGTGGTGTCCTCCTTAATACCCACCACCGGGCTCACCCATCCCCCGACCTTCCTCCCCTCCCAAACCCTCAGTTTGCTTTTCAGAGTCTGCAGTCTCTCATGCTTCGTCTCACCCTCCGATTTACCTTAATTCACTTTTCCTTTCCTTCTCCTACTGTCCTCCATGTTATTCCTTATGCTCCACAAGTAAGTGAAACCATATGATAATTAACTTTCTCTGTTTGACTTATTTCACTTAGTATAACCTCTTCCAGTTTTATCCATATCAATGCAAATGGTGGATATTCATCCTTTCTGATGGCCGAGTAACATTCCATTGTATATATGGACCATATTTTCTTTATCTATTCTTCTGTTGAAGGGCATCTTGGCTCTTTCCACAGTTTGGCGATTGTGGCCATTGCAGCCTTATTCTTTGTAGCCAAAAGGTGGGGGCAACCTAAATGTCGACTGATGAATGGATAAACAAAATGTGGTATATCGATACCATGGAATATAATTCAGCCATAAAAAGGAATGAAGTACTGACACATGCTACAACATGGATGAGCCTTGAAAACATGCTAAGTGAAAGAAGCCAGTCACAAAAGGCTGTCATATTATATATGATTTCAGTCATGTGCAATGTTCAAAAAAGAAAAATCTATACAGACATAGAGATTAATGGTTGTCTGGCAGTGGGGGTGGGGGCTTAGGAGGTGGGAGGATGATAGCTAAAGAGTATCAGGCTTCTTTTTGAGATGACAGAAGTGGTGACGGTGGCACATATCTGTGAATGTAACAGTGATTGAATTTTACACCTTAAATGTGTGAATTATATGCGAACTGTGTTTCAGTAAAGCTGGGAAAACCTGACATCCACACGTAAAAGAATGTAACTTGGATCCCTACTGCACACCATGCACAACAATGAACTCAAAATGGATTTAAAGACCTAAAAGGAAGAATGAAACTACCAAACTCTTAGAAGTAAATATTCGTGGCTTTCAATGTGGCAGTGGTTTCTTATATAGGACACCAAAAACACAAACAATAAGAAAAAATTGATAAATTTGGCTTTATAAAAATTTTTTTGTTTCAAAGGATGCCATCAAGAAAGTGAAAAAAATGAGGTACAGATACATTCCACACATGGTTAAACTTTAACAATATTATGCTAAGTGAAAGAATTTCAGACACAAAGAGCCCATATTGAATGAATCCATTTTTATGAAATTACTAGAATGGACAAATCCATAGAGATAAGAAGTAGATTCATTTTTGCCATTAGCTGTGAGGGGACTGAGGAGTGACTGCTGATGAGTATGGAGTTTCTTTTGGGGGTAATGAAAATGTTCTGCAGTTACATAGTCATTATGGTTGCATATCCTTGTGAATATTACTAAAAAGCACTGAATTGTTTGTCTTAGGGTGGATTTTATAGTGTGTGAATTATGTCTCAAAAAAGAAGACATATATAATGAAAAATATGTGCTAGAAACCAATTAACATTTGAAAACCATTTATCCCCAAGGAAATTCTGTGGTTTTAGATATTTGGAAATTATGTTGGTGGTCCAGCTGTTCAAAGCTCCAGTGAAATCAGTAGAAGTAAGAAGAATCTACTTATTTCCTTTGTTAGGAGCAGAGGGTGAGGTTCAGCAGCAGTATCTGTTTCTCTGAGCTTAGCAAAGCTGACATGATGTGCTAAGTGTTTTTATAACCACATGGAATACATTTATTACAAAGAAATGTTTTAGTTAAAATCGTTTTTCATAAATTTAATTTATTTTGAATTGGCTTTGTATCTACATAATTCAAAATGCAAAAGTATTAGTTACCTCTATGGAGATAACTCATATTACTGATTATTTGTGAGTCCTTCTAGAGATATTTTTACATAGTGTTTGATTTTTAAAAAAATTTCCCTCTTCTAGTTTAGCATTTTTCAAAGAAATGACTTTTAGGGCAAAATAGAGTCAATGTAAATCATATTTGTAAACCCCCTTTTGATTTCTATAGATGGCCATTGATAATTTTGACAAATAAGTCTAAGAGAAACACTTTGATGTCTCCAATTTTTGATTATGGCCACACAACAGCATTTTTATCCAAGGGCATGGAGACCCCCTAATGAATGTTAATTTTATTGGACCTAGGACTTGTGTTTTTATTTGTACTTCAATTTTAGGTGATAGCATCTTCATAATAACTGGTTATTTCTTGCTCATCACTGGTTTGGTAGCAGTTTTACTTCAGTATTTCTCTTCTCCCTCTTATACAAAATGATACTTTCTACATAATTTGTGATCTTTGCAAAAAGATTTTTTTTTGCAAATCTATACAATTTGCAAATTCTTTACATTGAGCTAATATTCTTCCAAATAAAAATTTTCCAAATGTCCACATAATTAAACATTTTCTAATTAACACCCTCTAATTTACCTAAACACGAATAATCTGTGGTGCTCTAAAAGAGGCCCTCAGATCTACACTGGGAGTCTCTCTTTTTTCCTGAATAATTTCTTAAGCGTGACTCTAGTGCTGCTTTTTTCATAATCATTTCACTTTACCCTTTAAACAAAAGAGTTTTATAGAAATATGTTCTTAGTGGTTTCTTTTCTCGTAATTTCTATTTATCTTCCTTGCTGTCTAGTGGCTTAGTTTAATTTTCATTATTTTCTTTCTTCTACTGTTTTGGAAGCTTTATATTCTATTTCTAGTCTCTTACTAGTTAGTTACCTTAAAATTTTTAACATGTATTCTTTTTTTTTTTTTTTTTAAAGATTTTATTTATTTGACAGAGAGAAACACAGCGAGAGAGGGAACACAAGCAGAGGGAATGGTAGCGGGAGAAGCAGGCTCCCTGCCGCGCAGAGAGCCCGATGCGGGGCTCGATCCCAGGACCCTGGGATCTGACCTGGGCCGAAGGCAGACGCTTAACGACTGAGCCACCCAGG
>JAQQSY010000581.1:0-14988 GCA_028646535.1 Procyon lotor | reverse complement strand
TTTTTTTTTTAAACACAAAAGCTTCACATTTTAAAAAGTACAAACTTGTTAATTCTATAGAATCATTACCAAAGAGTAAAAAACATTAAGTTGCCTTAGTCAAATGATTTATTTGACAATCTTCCCTACACATAATTCTTTTTTTAAGAGAAGTTACTTATTTACTTAAGAGCGAGAGAGAGCTAGGGAGAAGGAGATGCAGACTCCCTGTTGAGCAGAGAGTCCAACAAGGGCTTTTTTTTTTAAGATTTTATTTATTTGTGAGAGAGAGAGAATGAGAGAGAGAGAGTACAAGCTGGCAGAGTGACAGGCAGAGGAAGAGGGAGAGAGAGAAGCAGGCTCCCCACCCAGCAAGGAGCCCGATGCGGGACTCGATCCCAGGACCCTGGGATCATGACCTGAGCCGAAGGCAGCTGCATAACCAACTGAGCCACCCAGGCATCCCCTGGCAAGGGCTTTGATCCCAGGACCCTGAGATCATGACCTGAGCCAAAAGCAGATGCTTAACCTAATGAGACACCCAGGTGCCCTTACACTTAATTATTCAATTAACTTTTCATTTACACTGACTTTTCTGTGGTCCAACTACTGCAAATGCAGGAAACTCTTACCTGTCATATAACTGGCTTCCTAATCTACAATTATAACTAGTACTTTTTCATCCTTCTTTATATACACACCATTAGCTTTGAGGAGATAATGTGAAACTCTATAGATTGATTTGTCAGAGCTGTTCCAGTCAAATCCCAATTTATCAGTTTTAAGAACAATAAAAACTGGTTTTAGTGCAATTAATATAGGTATATGTACCACTTCTTGTAACCTACTCAATGGTCCAATAAGGGAGATCCTATTAATATCCCTATCTTTGATATAAGGACACGGATGCCTAGAAAATTTAGGTTCAGCTTACAAGGTAAAGTAAATGCCAGAATTAGAAATCAAGTTGTCTGACTCTAGAGGACATTTTGTTTTATTGCTAAATTACTTACTTGAGCAGACCAGCCAATAATTCACTCTCCTGAAAAGATAACATTTTTATCTTTTCATACATTTTCCTACACTGCTCCTAAAAGTCATCTCTTTTTCATTGATTGCATAAAGCCTTTGCCAATTGAAGTTTGTTCTTACTTTTCTAAGCCTCTTTCATATCATGGCCCTCAAGCTGGGTTGTGCACATCTGGGGCAGGTGGATATGAAAGATGATTCATTGGAAAAAGAACAAGACACTTAAAAGTCTAATTATAGTCAATTCTCTTTCAACCTTTTAAATTTGTTTTTAAAATAAGTATTTTTAGTATAATACTATATGGATATACTATGTAAGTATAAATCCATTTATTGGGAGGCATGGTTCAATGTGTTTGTATTCAGTGTACTTGATCAAAAAGTTTGTAGATCATTGACCAATATCATTAACTTATAATTTTCTTACATATTGACTTTTATTGTACTTTTACTATTTTGTGATAAGTTATTTCTCCATGTGAATTATTTGCTCCTAAAGATAGAAATTATGTTTTAAATTTCTTTTAAAATTATCTATGTCATTAGAATGACCTTATATATGTGACCAGAAAGTATTTATATATGTAAAACAGTGAAATAATTGCAAAAGTCAGCTGAAATGCTGAAAGATGCTAGCTATAAATAGGAAGGAATTTGCTGACTTCAATTAATGCAGGAGAATTTATTATTGATTTGATTTCAGCTAAAAGCAAAAGTTGTATGGCAGCTCTTTTTTTTTTTTTTTTTTTTTGTAAGTACAGATTCCTTTTATAACTTCTGGGTGTGCTATCAGTGTCTTAAAGACGAATCTAGTCCAGCACCCTGGGCTGGAGACTATGCAGATTTTAAGGAATCTTAGTGTTCTACACAATTAATTTATTTGATTTTTAAGAAGACATAATTGCCTGGGAAGGCTTGTTAATCTGAAAATTGAGTTACTTAAAAATAAAACTAATATAATAAAATGATAAATACAGTTTTTTAAATTTAATTTTATTTTTTCAGTGTTCCAAGATTCATTGTTTATGCACCACACCCAGAACTCCATGCAACACGTGCCCTCCTTAATATCCACCACCAGGCAGTTTAAAATATTTAAGTTATTTTAATTAAGTTATGAAAGCTTCTCAGTATCTGTATTTTCTCTTCAGAATGGCTAATTCTTAGATAACTAATGAGAAGCAATAGATAGTAAATATGGAAAAGTCTGCAAAGATCACATCCCTGAAGACCTCACTCGAGTGAGGCACAGGGCACAGCTGGACTACATTTCCCACACACTTCACAGTTAGTTGGGTGTGGCTATGTAACTGAGTTCTGAACATGGAATATGAGCAAAATTGAATCTCTAGCATGCTTTTGTGTTATTTTTCCCTACCCATGGGCCAGAGAGAGAAGACTCTAAGACCTATAGAGGGGATAAGCCACAGATGGAAGAACTCTTTTTCCCATTTTATGTTTTGAGAAGAGCTGAGTAGGAACACCTGTGTTGCACTGCTGTATAAGCAGGAAATAAATCTTACATCATTGAAATACAGGCACTATTAATTATAGTAGAAGTCTATCTTGACTAATACGGTTGTTGAACTTCTATTTCTAATCACTCTGATTCTACTCCAAATTACAACTTTTCTTGAATATGTCGTATATTTAAAATTCAACTTGTAAAAACATTTAATTCATCATCTCTCTCAAATCTTTTTTCTAATTGTGCATTCCTTATTTGATGAAGTATGCTCTTCCACCCAGTTGTTTAATATAAAGGTTGAAATCATCTACAATCTTCTATTTTCCTCATGTTTTTCATCCAATAATTAATTCATCAAAATCAATCAAACATAACTGCTTAGTCCAACTCATTTTCTCAGTGTTCACTGTCACCATCTTAATCTATGTCCTCCTAATTGTTTACATAGGATTACCATATAGAATCTCCTCACTTGAACATCATTCGTCAGTCAACCAATTTTCCACAGTCTTGTCAAAAAATTCTTCCTATACACTATATGTTAACTAATTGAATTTAAATAAGTTTTTAAAAAAGAAAGACTCTTTCTAAAAAGGGGGGGATACACAATTGTCTTTTCTTTTTCCAGCTTTATTGAGATATATTTGATACATAATATTATGAAAGTTTAAGACATACAGCATGCTCATTAGTTACACTTACATATTGCAAAATGATTTCTACCACATCATTAACTAACACCTCTCCATATCACATAATTACCATTTCCTTTTTGTAGTGAGGACATTTGAGATGTACTCTTAGCAACCTTCAGGGCACCTGGCTAGCTCAGTGGGTTAAAGCCTCTGCCTTAGGCTTAGGTCATGATCTCAGGGTCCTGGGATTGAGTCCTGCATTGGGTTTTCTGTTGAGCAGGGAGCTTGTTTCCCCCCTGCTCTCTCTGCCTGTCTTTCTGCCTACTTGTGATATCTCTCTCTGTGTGTCAAATAAATAAATAAAATCTTTAAAAAAAATTGAATATATAATATAGTACTATTAACTATAATCATGCTGTACATTTTCATTAGAACATACTCAGCTTATAATTGAAAGTGTGTACTCTTTAACCAGAGTTCCCCATTTTTTTCACCCTAAAAACTCCCAATAACCATCCTTCTACTCTGTATGAATTCAGTGGTTTTAGATTCCACATACAAATATCATACTATATTTGTCTTTCTCTATCTGACTCATTTCACTTAGCATAAAGCCCTCGAGGTCCACTCATATTGTCACAAATGGTAGGGTTTCTTTCTTTATCATTGCTGAATAACATTCCATGTATATAAAAGCATATTTTCTTTATCCATTCATCTACGGATAGAAATATAAATTATTTCCATATCTTGTCTATCGTGAATAATGCTGCAATAAACATAGGTGTGTAGATATCTTTTTGAGATACTGTTTATATATGTATATGTATCCAGAAGTAAGATAGATAGATCATATGGTAGTTCTATGTTTAATTTTTTGAGGAAACTCAATACTGTCTTTTATAGTGGCTGCAGCATTTTAACATTGTCATCAACATTATACAAAGGTTCCCTTTTCTTCACATTTCTCCTCAACAACACTTGTTATCTCCTGACTTTTTTATGGTAACCATTCTAACAGGTATGAGGTGGTATTTGATTGTGTATTTGTATTTCCCTAATGATTAGTCATTTAGTGATGCTGAGCACCTTTTCATGTATACCATGATATATATGGACTTAATTCCCACATGAGCTGCTAATTTAATGGGATTTGATAGGGAACTGATTAGACCAATGGATCAGCTGTGTCTAATGAAATGAAGTAACTAAAGGCAAGCAATTCAATAAAAGACCATATGATTTAAGTAATTTTTTAAAAATCACCTAAATATATTATATTATCCTACTATTTAGAGAATATATTCTTTGGGCAAGTTTGCTGAGTGACATATACAAAATAATAAGGATCATTATTTCTCCCAGAGTTGTTTTGTGTTGGTGGCAATAAAATTAACTGTAAAAAAAAAGAAAGAAACTAAGAGAGTTTCTAACTAACTAACTAACCTTCATTGGTTACTGAAGGATTCCTGGAATAAGGAAATATTTGCATTTACTGAGTGCCTATTATGTGCCAGATGCTGGGTCAGGCTTGACTCTAAGAAGTATACAAGGAAAGATCTAGTTGAATTGGAGCTGTGGAAGAGAAACAGATCTCCAAAAATGAAAGTGGATATGCTGCAACTGTTATCATGAGCTCGAACAGATTCCTTGGGTTGTGGTTCTGGCGGCTTAGTGAGAAGTAAAGTTAGATATGAAATGACTATAAATAGAATAGTTGAAACCATGAATGTGGGTGTACTATTCAGATAGCAAGAATAAGAGGAATTGGAATATCAGGCCTCTGTAAAATATATTTTGATCAGTTTATCTCAAATTTGAATAAAATATTCACCTACCCTATTCTGATAACTGGAATAATAACTTAAAAACACAGTGCAATGGGGGCACCTGGGTGGCTCAGTCGTTAAGCGTCTGCCTTCGGCTCAGGTCATGATCCCAGGGTCCTGGGATCGAGCCCCACATCGGGCTCCTTGCTCGGCAGGAAGCCTGCTTCTCCCGCTACCATTCCCTCTGCTTGTGTTCCCTCTCTCGCTGTGTTTCTCTCTGTCGAATAAATAAAATCTTTAAAAAAAAACAACACAGTGCAATGTTCTAAAAAAAGCAACAAACCTCCCCCAATTTTGCCATAATACAAAAATATATTAAGAAAGATGTATCAGAATGAGGAGAAGGGAACTATCTGAACAAAACAAACCATAAGTAAATACTAGTTCTTCAATTTTAAGTGCAATCTTCATTTTTCTTGTCAATCAGTTGAATCTTTTATTATATTAGACAAAATTCTTTACCCAAAGAGATTCTTGTTTGTTTTAATATGATGCAAAAGCACTTAAGCCTATTTTCTTAAAATTAAGTCTTCTTTAGCAAACATCTAAAGACTATTTTAAAAATTTGTTTCTTTAGTAAAACAGAACATTTGATAGACTGAACAAATAAAAAAGTACTTATTTCCAAGATTTCAAGAAAAATAAGTAGTAGAGTTTCAACTTAAAATATTAAATAAATAATATCCATAGAAGAGGGTAGATAGTACATAGTTACACAGATACAGTATCAGAATTTTTGCATATCATATATTTATGCCAAATATATAATAAAATAACCCATTATTAATATCTTACTGTTCAAAGTCCTCTTTAAATTATTATTATTTTTTTAGATTTAATTATTTGAAAGAGAGAGAGAGCAAGCACGAGCAGGCTGGAGGGATGCAAAGGGAGACAGAGAAGCAGAATGCCCACTGAGCAGTGAGCCCAACGTGGGTCTCAGTCCCAGGACATTGGATCATGACCTGAGCCAAAGGCAGATGCTAAACCAACTGAGCCACCCAAGTATCTTCAAAGTCTTAGTTTCCTAACTTTAATTATATTATCTTTGTATTTGGAAATTATTTGTTTTAAACAATGAAAACTAAATGCATTTATTCCATATTTTTATATTTATTTCATATTTCTTTCATATAAATCTGCAGTGATTTTGATATTCACAATGGTGTGTGTTAAGTGTATTTTTTAAACCACATTTTCTGAAAAGATATAGCACAATTTATATTTTTATTGCCCATTCACAGGCTCAAAAACAGCTTGTTAATTTTGTATGTTAACTTTTAAGGTAGTTTATGTATTTTGAATTTCAATTATTTCCAAGTATAAATTTTATAAGTGAAACTATTATGAAAGATGATAAGTATTTTTAGTTATCTTCCTAAAGACTAACTTGAAAACTAAAAAAATCATTCTTGGCCGAAATTATGGAATAAAATAATGATATTAAAATTAAATGATAGATGCAAAGATTCCATAGGTATAAACCATATTTGAAATATTAGTTTATATCAGTATTTGGCAGTATGCTTTTTAGTTGATGTTTTTTGAGGGGTTCTCTTCCACAAAATGTACTAAGTGCAGATATTAGCATTAATTTTCAAACTCAAGACACATTGTGCTCTCTGAACTTGTATATCAATATCATTTATCATCAGTCATCATCATTTCAAATATAGTTAGCCCCAATTCTCACTATTCTCTCCTTATGAAAAATATATTAAATGTATTTTGGATTATACAGTGTCCTCCCCCTCCCTCCCTCCCTCCCTCCCTTCCTTCCTTTCCTCCTTTCCTTCTCTCTTTCTTTCTTTTTAAAGATTTTATCTATTTATTTGAGGGAGAGAGCAGAATGATAGAGAGAGAAAACACAAGGAGGCTGTGGGAGGAGGGGAGAAGCAGACTCGCTGATCGGGGAGCCTGACAGGGGCAGATCACAGGAACCCAGGATAATAACCTGAGCCTAAGGCAGATACAAACAACTGAGCCATCCTGTCGCCCTTACAATGTTTATTCTTTAATATCACTTTTATGTTTCCCATTTTTTAATCTGACTAAACTCAAAAGTAATTTCCTCAAATTTATTTTCCAATTCACTAATTCCATCTTCAGCAAATTCTTAATGATTGGTCAAAACATTGGTTGGTTTTTAGTTTCTAATTGCATTTTAAATTTTTTTATGTTTAATTCTGTCTTAGATCTAACTGATATATATGATTTTTTGCTTCTAAGTCTATAACATAAATAAATATTTATTTTATAATCTATGTCAGAACATTATATGACCTGAAAATCTTGAGGTTCCTTTCTGCAACATATTTCTGCTGATTTTATTCCATGCTGAGTCATTTTCTCATAAAATTTTGTTATGAGTGCCATCATACATTTGATGCTATTGTCAACATTTTCTTCATATTAGTTTTATATTTGTTTCTGTTAATCTCTCTAGGAATAAATTTTCAATTTTTTTAGCTTGTAGGTTGATTGAATCTTTTTTTTTTTTTTTTAGTTGGAGTAGTTGGATCTTTTGCAGATTTAAATTTGAACTCCAGTGTAATGTGGGGGTGCAGATCTGTGGTTATGGATACTCAGAGAAGATGATTTTTTTTTCTGTCCCTTCCAAAATTGAGTTCAAAACACAAACAAAACTAAAGTTTCTTTGTTGATTTATTTTACTGATAAGGAATAATTTTGTTTTCCTAGTCCATCCTTTCAATGAAAATATAGCTTATTAAATATACTAACTCAATGATGATGTCACATTTCTGGCTTCACACTTAAGGAACTCTAAGACCTATCATTGTAATGCCATAGCTGGAACTCTACAAATTATCTCTTTCCTTTGCCAACTGACTTCTTGTTTGGCTCTGCCAAGAGGGGAAGCTAGAGGGAGACTGAAAGCTAGAGAAGGAAGAAAAGTCTGCTCTTTCCTTTTTGCCTACTGTTTTTGATTTTGCATCCTGTTCTTTTTTCAGTGTCTGCCCCTAGTAACTAATTCTGTTTTATCCTGTCAAAAGCAGCTTGTTCCAGTAGGAGCAGTTGATTTGAGTTTGCAATTTTTTCAGCCTTGTCATGTCCCTTAGTAGTACTTACCCCAAGAGAGAAGTAAGCTTTCCTCTGCCACAGGTGTGGCTTGTTATGCCCACATTTTTTTCTCTGAGCTAGGAGACAACAGCACTGCCTTTTCAGAGGGAGTCCTAACTCCACAGGACCCTCCTGTCAAGCTTCTGAGTTGTAGTAATTAACCCTCTCCTTTTTGTTCTACCACCACAAAGGATTATAGCTGCTTCCTGCAATTTCTACCTTCATGATATCTTAGTATTCTTTTTTTTCAATTCTTTCATACCTTGTTAATATTTTTTAATATTAAATAATTTTATTCAATAACTCTGGTGGTTTCTGTTTCTTTATTGGACTTAAGCTGTTATGATCCCTGAAGAGAAGGATCCCTTGATATGGAGAGGTCAAGAACAAGGATATTTTTTAGACCAAATACTATGAACATTTTATTTTAGTCTCCATCTCATCTTTTTGAAGCTTTTGATGCTCCTTCTTTTCCTCCTAAGAGCTGATATATTCAGACAGACCCAGAGCAATTCCATATGGGGAAATCTTTTCCCTCTAGAAACATTAGGATTGAACTAAGGGTCAAATTACTAAAAGTATAGAGAGAAGCTTAGAATTTCTCCTGCTATACCTTTGGCTCCTTTATCTAAAACCTAAGTGGATCTTCCATCCTAATCAGAGTACTAAAATACAGAGAGCAAAAGTGCAATGTCAGCTTATGGGAAAAAGTGTTAAAATGTTCATTGGCCCATGTTGTGATAGACAACTTAAGTCTGCCTATAGTTGAAGCAAAGGAGTCTCCAATTTAGCTAGGCTTATCTACCAATTATCTATTATCTACTATTTGTTCAGGTTTGAGTAAAGCCTCTCAGCTTCCTTGGTTAGGGGATCCTAAAAGGTAGTAACTCTGGCGAAGAGGATATAGGAATTCTGTGTCCTATTTCTTATTCAATCTTTCTCTGCTGGTAACTCAACTCATACATTGTTACCTTATTTGTTAGGCTGAATAATGGCTTTCAAACTGTTTATGTTCTAGTCCCAAGAACCTGTGAATATGTTACTTTACATAGTATAAAGGACTTAACAGATGTGATCAAGTTAAGGATCTTGAGTTGAAGAAATAGTCCTGGATTATCTAGTTGGGCCCAATGTAATTACCAGAGTTCTAAGAGAAAGGTGAAAGCAAGAAAGATAAAAGATAATGTAATATGGGGCCTGATTCGGCCTCTACATTCAGAAAAAGGCAAGTAACAGATTCTCTCCTAGAGCCTCTACAGGGAACCAGTCCTAAAGAGACGTTGGCTTTAATCCCAGAAGACTCACTTCAGACTTATGACCTACAGAACTGTAAGACAATAAACTTGTGTTGTTTGAAGCTACTAAAAGTTTATAGTAATTTGTTTCAGCAGCAATAGAAAACTAATACACTCTAAAATGCCTTTGAAAACTATGGAATAAGACTAAAGTAGACCCTACTATGGCCCTATTATAACTTTTATAATTAAGATTCTGTCTAAAATTGGGAAAAACTAGATCAATAGGTGAGCAGAAACCCTTACCAAAATATCCTCATAATGCTTATTTCTGACTTTGACACCATATATTAATATATTAAATTTCACATATATTATTCTCCTTCCTTTTTATTACAAGTGTGCAAAGCTGGTATGGAAGATACCCTTGAGTTCTTTTTATAGCTATAGAAATTGAGATGCAGAATTTTTCACTCTAAATAACTAAATATCTAAATTTAGGTAGACACTCAGTTCTTGGGCTTTACCCTCGATATACTGAATTGAAATCTCTATAGGTCTCCTATGCACAAAGAAGTTTGAGAAGTACTAATCTAGAGCAGAAATTGTCAAACTGCAGCCTAAAGGTAAAAACAAAAACTAGTAAATAAAGTTTTATCAGAATACATTCATGTCTTTTCATTTATATGTCATATGTGAGTGCTTTGGTTGCAAAGACGGAATTGAGTAGATGCAACAGAGACAGTATGATCTGCAAAGTTTAAATATTTATTCTCTGACCCTGACAGCAAAAGCTTTCTGACCTCTGGCTAGATTACAGCACAGTCTAAAGTTGGGTGCTAAATGGATAATTCTGTGGTTTTTCAGGATATTGTGACAAGTGGCCAAAAAAAAAGGATATAAAATAACTAACACATTAGCTAATTACTTATTTTTTAAATATGTCCTTCTCTCCTTAATTTCTGAATGTAATGGAGCACATTCTACAAAACCCCTGGAATTCAGAATTAGAACTTGATAATAACCAAATAATGAGTCCATTTAGTTTTCCAAAGTGTGCTAGAATAAAATCGCATTTCTGTTACTATGATTAGTGCACTGAAATAAATCTGAAATGCAATGTTAGAATGAGATAAACCTTTTTAATGGAGAAAAATACAGCTTTTATAGCTTTAAACTGATATGAGTCACAAACGCACAATAAAAATGACCCCACACATTATTTTAGCCCTTTTATGAATACATGGCAAATTACATTTCTCCAGCATTATCAAGAAATACAATAGTTTAATATTGAAATCAATATTCACATACTATTTACACAACCCATACTGTGCTTTCATAACACAATTTTTATTAGGGTCATGTACCTAGCATGGAAATAACTTCATTGCGAATAGGAGATTTGATGGGATCATTATTAAAAAAAAAAGTTTTATCTATGTATCTCACACATACAGGAAATTGGCATTCATTAAAAGTCAAAAAGTTTGGAGTAAAGCTAGAAACATTGTCTGTTTCTCATTTCAGAAGTAGGCTCAGTTCACAAAAAACAAAAACAAAAACAATCACTGCTTAATGGAAATTTACAGTCTAGGAAAATAACTCCTCTACCACCCTCAGCTCTCTTAAAATATTTTTGAAGCTAGTTTTATCTTAGTTTTAATTTTCTTCCTATATTTCCTATAATAATCTAATATGACTTCACATTTGTGATTATTATATAGACATTCTCATTTTATCAAAGTCTCAATAGCAATATCTTAAAGTCGTGGGGAAAGCACTTTGAGAAGCATATTTTTAAACTTTATATTATGAAAATGTTCAAATATATTTTAAGCTAATTGGAACAAAAAAATGAATCGCTGTGTATCTGTCACTCAACCTCAACCATTATCAACTTTCTTTCTTTGATGTATCACCTATATACCTCCATCCTCAATTACTGCTATAATTACACTAATTATAGTTCTTTTTCTTTAGGTTAAAAAAACATACATTTTAATGCACAAAATTTAGCCTTACCATTTTGACAAGTGGGTACACCCAGATAACTCATATACCTATCATGACATCAAACAGTTTCTTCTCACCAGAATGTTCTCATATTCCATTCTAGTCAACTTCCACGATTCCTCACCCCAACCTCAACCCCTTAGAGGAAACCATAATCTTGATACATACTTTTTTTTTTAATTTTAGAAAAATTTTGCCTGTCTTAAGATTTTTTTTTTTCTTACGGAAGGATACAATTAGTCTTTTATATGTCTGGCTTATTTTGCTCAGCCAAAGTGAGATTCATCCATGTTAATGCATTTACTTTGTGCCTTTTTATTGCTAAGTAATATTATTGGCATGACTATGCTGCAATTTGTTTTTCCATTCTCCTGTTGATGGACACTTGAGTTTTTTCAGGATATAATTTTTGAAGCCAAAAATTTACATTAATTACATTCAGGAATTATTCTGGGAAGTTGTCAAAATAAACAGCAACAATTGTGACAAAATAAACAGCAACAATTGTGACAGTCTGAAATAAAGTATATTATAAAATTAACTTGGATGTGCTGAGGTTCCTCCCCTTACTAGGCTCCTCTCTAATAGAAGAAGAATAGTTCTATTTTACAGGCTAGTTATGAGGATTAAGTTTCCACATATATAGCTTTTATGATAGTACCTGTCACATACTAAGGTCTCAGTGGATTCTAGCTTTCATTGTTTTTATTATCAGTAATAGAAAAATGTAATGGAAACAATCTAAAGTGACTCAATTACAATAAAGCTTTAGACAGTATGCTATTACTTTGGGGCATAATGTTGATTTAATTTTCTATTAGTCCTCAGCTAGAAGAGAAAATATGGTTGAGAAATCGGGATTGCGGTTCAGATACCTGCCAGCATATGAAGAGTGAGGGTTAGGGAGGGGTTTTGACTACATTGCTGTGTTATTACATTGCATCTTGCTCTATGATATTTGCTTTAAAATTAAAAGTTGATCCTTGAACTTTTATTATTCTATTTATAACAATGGTTTAGTTTGATTTTAGCACATTAATAGAAGCAATTTCTGTAGAACAAATAAATGATATAAAGAAGTTATATTCACATGTTTTTTAAAATTAAAATGACATAAAACAATCCTCTGGAAAAATTAACCAGATTAATTTAATTGTCTTTAAAATAATGTGATACTTGGGTTTATATAAAAAACTACCAAAACACTATTTTAAAATTATATTAGGATGTTTCTCTTTATTCAAACAATTTTTAAAAATTATTTGTTTTTTTAGCAATAACTAAAAAAATTGAAGAAAATCTCATTATATTTTCTAAATATTTTCTTTTTTGATTTCATTAAGAATTCAAAACTATAACATACTTTGCAGTTAAAAAGTAAATTTGTGCTAAAAAAAAAGTAAATTTGTGTTTCTTCACAACATAGAAAACAACAAAACTAAGATAACTTACTAAATGGGAGAAGGTATTTGCAAATGACATATCTGATAAAGGGTTAGTATCGAGAATATAAAGAACTTGTACAACTCAACACCCAAAACCAAATAATCCAATTAAAAAACAGGCAGAAGATATGAACAGATATTTCTACAAAGAAGACAAACATACGGCCAATAGACCTATGAAAAGATGCTCAACATCACTCATCATCACAAAAATGCAAATCAAAACCACAGTGAGATATCACCTCATACCTCTTGGAATGGCTAAAATCAAAATCACAAGAAACAAGTGTTGGAGATGTGGAGAAAAAGGAACCCCTGTGCACTGTTGGTGGGAATGCAAACTGGTGTAGCCTTTGTGGAAACCAGTATGGAGAGTCCTCAAAATTACAAATAGCCTTAACTTATTATCCAGTAATTCCATCACTGGGTATTTACTCAAAAAATATGAAAGCACAAATATGAAAAAAATATATGCACCACTATGTTTGTTGCAGCATTGTTTGTAAGAACCAAATTATATAAGCAAACCAGGTGTCCATTGACAGATGAACAGATAAAGGAGATTCATGGATAGATAGATAGATAGATAGATAGATAGATAGATAGATAGATAGATAGATAGATAGATAGATAGATAAATGACATAATTACTCATCCATAAAAAAATGAAATCTTGCCATTTGCAACAACACGGATGAAGCTAGGGGGTAAAATGCTAAGTGAAATAAGTCTGTCAGATCACTTCTCGGCCTTTTGGCTAAGATCAAGTGAAATAAGTCTGTCAGAAAAAGACAAATACCATATTATTTAACTCATGTGTAATTTAAGAAAAAAACAAATAAAGAAAAGAAGAGACAAGCCAAAAAACTACTCTTAACTGTAGAGAACAAACAGAGATTTGCCATAAGGAAGATAGGTGGGGTATAGATAAAATAGGAAATGGGAGATAAATAATACACTTATCATTGATGAGTACTGGGTAATGCATATAATTGTTGAATGACTATATTGTATACCTGAAACTATATAACATTGTATGGTAACTATAGTAGAATTAAAATAAAGTAAATAATAATAATAATTATAAATAAAAACACAGTTGTGCTTGAAACAGCATTTTAACTGGGAAATATTTTCAAAATAAATTTGTCTATATTTATATGTTGACCTGAGATCTTGTTTTTAACTTTTCTTCCTGTCCTTACCATTTGCAAGCTCTCAGAGGAATAATACAAGGATAGAAATGTAGATCTCTTCTAACACTGGATAACAATAATATTCAGCAAACCCTAAGATAATATTTTAGGAAAGAACAAGCTGAAGGGAATGAACAACCATGACAAAAAATCTCATATATACATGAAAAGTTGCCTAGACAGAGAAAATGAAACTCCAGGAGGAACCCCTGTATAGGCACATCCTCAAGGGGATGACTGCTTTGGAAATGTCCCATTTGAAAAACGTCTCTTATGTAACAGGGTCTGTTTCGTAACTTAACAAGGGTCATGAGTTCATTTGTATCCCACTGAGAGGCACTAACACATCAAAAGCAGCTGTGAGGATCCCAAGAGAAGAGGCAAGCCTGTAACATGGAAGAGAATCCATTGCTAGGGTAGTTGCTGCATGATGGCTTTGTCCTCCATTCCCCATGATCTGGAAGTTTAAATGTCAGCATTGACATGAATTACAATGCATGTTTTTAGACTGAAACCATCTCACCTCTCCATACTAGATGCATATAAATTCCCTTTCCTAATTATAAGGAAAAAATAATACAATTTTAAAAAATACTGAAAGAGGCCATATGGAAAATAAGTCCCTTATAAATAGAAAAAGAAAAAAAATTTTCACATTCCCCTTACTTCACCCCAGAAAAGGCTTATTTCAAGAAACCTCCCCATCCACCACCCTGCCCATAAATGTGGAAGTGTGGAGCTTATATAAATCTCTAATTTGTATCCTCAAGGGAATCAAACATTTAATTTCTGTGAAAGGAATCAATATAAAATCAGAAATGTTTTTATCAGGCTAACAGAAATACAATATGAGCCATATATACAATTTTAAACTTTTTAGCTGCTATACTAAAAAAGTAAATAGTAAAAAGGTATAATTAATATTAATTATATATGTAATACAATATATACTCGATGTTATTTCAAAATGTAATTAATTTTGAAAAATTATTAATATTTTACTATCTTTTTTTGTACTGTCTCCAAAATCCAATATATATGTTTACACTTAAAAGAGTTATCAGTCTGGACTAGG